>QEPC01000382.1:422001-440910 GCA_003113815.1 Sphenodon punctatus
GCTCACAAGCGGGATCGTTCAGTGGCGGGATCGGGCACCCGCCTTCCTGTATACGCTGGGTCTGATGATCAGAAGAGCATCAGACCTGGCGTAGAGACTCAGTGCGCATGCACGTCCTTCTGCACGTGCGCACTTTATAAGGGAACCCGGAAGTGCGGCTTAAAGCCGGCACTTCGGGGATCCACGTCGGAGGGGGCGGGATCGCCGGCCCGGTCTGACGCGGGGGAAGATCCGGCATCAAAGAAGGTTACACTTTTAAACGAGCGCAAAGAAATGCGGCTGATCAAAGGATCAACTGCGTTTCTTATCTCGTTTAAAAGCGCCCCTAGAGTAAACCAGAAACCGCAAAAATTAGGTAGTAGAGGGGAGAGTGATAATTCCTACCTAGAACTTTTCCCCAAATGAAAGTGGGGGATTTCTTTAGCTAAAGAATTTGAGGAGTTAACTAAAAATCAGGACGTTGAAATCATGCAGGCTAATATACTGCGTCCAGAGGGTGAAGGGGATAGTGTGGATAATTATGATAGGTTGATGTCATTGATACAGGATCACCTATTTAGCTGTAAAGAGAAAAATATGAAGGCCCAAACTAGAATACTAGATAAGCCATGGTTTGATGCAGAATGTCGAGCGACCAAAAGTATGTTAGTTAAATTATATGCCCTCTATCGTAGGGATCACGAAATTGAGCAACTACAGGCTTTTTATGAGCAAAAGAAAGTTTATGCTGAAATGATAAAAGGGAAAAAGAAGCATATTGGAAAGAAGGCTGGAACAAAATGCATAGCGGCAGAAAAAAAATATTACAGGACCTTTTGGAAATGTATAAATGGTGTTATTGGTAGGACCCCTTCCCAATCCATGTACCTAGCTCCTTCAGACACGTGGGAACGGTACTTCCAGAGTATCTTTAACAATCTAACAATTCAGGATAGCTACCTGGACATACAGATGACAGATAGTCTGGAATGGCCTCAACTTACTGAGGAGGAGCTATTGTTTCATATAAGTACAATTAAAAGCAATAAAGCCCCTGGTATAGACTGCATCCAGATCGAATGTATAAGATCTAGACTAGACTGGTGGGTGCCAATGTTAGTGGCTGTCAGCTCCGCTGCCCACAGAGGGCTTCGGCGCCGCATGAATGGCCTCGTGGGCAGGGAGCAGAGCCCCATCATAGCTTGGCCCTGCCCCCGGGGCTGACACAGCACGCAGGAGCTCCGGCTGGGGCATCCCCAGCTGGAGGCACAGCGCAGCCCGTGGCCACGCCTCTGACATCGGGGCCGCATGGAGGGACTACCCCACCCCTGCCGCGGCGTTCAGAGCGTCTGCGAGCACGTACAGGGGCGGCGCTTGGAACTTAAAAGCCAGCGCCACCTGGGCAGCGGCGCTGGTGACTGCAAATGAAACCGGCCCCCCGATTGAGCTTGACTACGTGTTATTGAAAGGACGAGAGATATTAGGATTGTGTGCCTGGACCCTCCTGCCCCCCCCGTGCCTGTGAGATTGAGTGTGAGTGTGAGAAAGTCTGTGACAGTCGTGAGTACCCTTGCTCCCTTCCTCCCTTCCCCTGGGATTGCTGCACCTCCGTGTGAATTCCTCCTGCTCCCTCACTGTGTCCGGGACCCTTCCCCTCTGGCACAGGCCCTCACGTACCTTCCCCCCTTCCCCCGTTCCCTTCAGGGTGTATGTACTAGGGCTGTAGGGGCAGACCCTGGTCTCCTTGCAATTCCCACGCCCAGTGATGATATTGGCCCATTCTCTGTAAATAGAGGTAAGGCCTAACTAATATCCTGACGGGCATCTACCCTGTGGGGCGCGTGCCCTGTGGCAAGGTTGACCAGTGGTGCGTGAGTGTGGGTGTGTGTGCCTTCTCCCCTGTCCCGGTGACAGTGGCTCTTTTTAATTCAATTAATGTAACAGGGAAAATGCCAGCTTCCTGGGGAACAGTGGTTGTGATACCTGTGTTTAAAAAAGGGTCTCGTTCGGAACCCTCAAACTATAGACCTATAAGTTTAATCAGTGTAGATAGTAAACTCTATGCCAAGGTCCTCTTGGAAAAACTTACTAACTGGATAGATGACAATGAAATCCTGTTTCCGGAACAAGCAGGATATCAACGGCATCGATCAACAGTGGAACACTGTATTATGTTGTTCCATTTAATTGAAAAATATAAGACCAAAAATAAGCACTTTTATGTTGTCTTTTTAGACTTGTGCACTGCTTTTGATGCAGTTAATCAGCATTTACTATGGGAAAAACTTAGAGATATTTGTATGGATCGCAGGTTGCTCCACCTTATACAATTAATCCATCAGAATACAGTGTTAAAAATAAGAGTAGATAGAGCTGGCCATCTATCTAGAAGAGTTGATACAAATGTGGGGGTCAGACAAGGATGTGTTCTGGCCCCCACATTGTTTAATTTATTTATCAACAATTTGATACCCAAGATGGCAGATGCCAAATTTCATCCCCCGAAGTTGGCATCAAGAATGGTGGGGTGTCTTTTGTTTGCCGGTGACCTAGCTCTGGTCTCCCAGACCAGGGTAGGTCTGAAGAGACAGCTAAAGGAGTTTGCACTTTATTGTGAGATGAATGATTTGAAAATTAATTATGAAAAATCTAAAGTAATTATATTTGCAAACTCTAGGAAAATATATAATTGGGATATCCAAGGGAATGCGATACAGCAGGTTCCCACATTTAAGTACTTGGGGCTGCATTTCCAGGCGTCAGGTGGATGGAAAGTTAAAAGGGCAGTAGAGGCCTCAAAACCGGTGATACTTCTATAATTCTGATAGGTTGGAGGGAAAACCGGCGATCCAGGTATGTAACACCATGGTAAGATCTAAAATCCTCTATGGAGCGGAATTATGGGCACCTCTAATGAAAGTAAGGTGGGGAAGTATACAATTTCAGTTTTTACAAAAATTACTTAGGATCCCCCCAGGTACTCCAGCTGCAGTAGCTCGATTAGAAACAGGCCAAATAGATTGGGAACAGGTGGGTTGGTCCTTGGCACTCAGGTTATGGCTAAAAATTCACAGTAGTACTCAGAAGGGCCTTACAGCCTATTAATATAATAATTTATTGTGGCCAAGGCCATAAATTCAGACAAATATAACATAAACACAACAAAATTAAAAAATGTCCAAACCACAAAGGCTAATTTTAACCCACAGTCATATAATACCCCAGTATCCCAATTGTTAAAGGCTCGAGTTACCCAGATCCTAACAATATCTAAGCATGTGCCATGACTCATCACTCGCTACTCAAAGGTTGCCTGAACTGGAGAAAAAGATTTACTCCCCGACACTGTGTCCCCGTATGGATGGATTTATGCCCTTTCAGGGCCCGAACTTCAAACCCTAAAAGAGTACATGGATGATAATCTACGAATGGGATTTATTAGTCCCTCAACCTAGGGTAGGGGGGTTGGGAGGGGTGAAGGATTATGGGGGGGGACTCTGGAGGCAGGGTGAACAGCCGAGGGGTCAGGCTGGAGTGGACGGGAGGGGAGAAACGGCCATAGGGGTGGTTATGGGGCACAGACGGTATGGTTCAGGGGAATGGGTGACTCAGACACTCTGGGGACCGAGGTCTCTGAAAGAGGTTGAGAAAGTCAGCCCCCAACGAGGGTGAGGGAGGGTCAGGGACCAGGGTCCACCCATAAAGGACTGATGCTATTGAACGCAAGGTCCGTCATGAATAAGGCCCCGGTTATCCGGGACTTGATCTTGGATGGGGCGGTGGACCTTGCGTACATTACAGAGACCTGGCTGGACGAGGGGGCAGGGCCATCTTTAGCGGGCCTCATTCTGACTGGATATGCTGTGCAGCATCAGCCCTGCACAGGGGGTTGTGGGGGGAGGTGTAGCTATTGTTTTTAGGGAGGACTGGCCAGTTAGGAGATATCCAGTCTGGGAGATTTCAGGGGTTGAGGTCCTCCATGTAGTGTTTGATTTGGCTGGGGGCAAGCTTGGGGTGTTGCTGGTATACTGGGTCCCTTCCTGCCCAGTGGCATCCCCTGCCGTTCTAGCAGAGCTGGCCTCAGNTACCGGGCCCTCAACGCAATAACTGTAAAGAATCGGTATCCGCTCCCCCTCATCCCAGAATTACTTGATCGCTTACAGGGGCGACCATCTTTACGAAGCTCGATCTATGCAGGGCGTATAATCCGTTGCGAATCTGTGAAGGGGATAAGTGGAAGACGGTGTTCCGTACAAGATACGGCCACTTCGAGTAGTTCGTTATGCCGTTCGAATTTGCCAGTGCACCTACCATGTTCCAGCACCTGATCAATGATGTATTCTGGGACATGCTGGACCATTATGTACTGGCCTACCTCAACGACATCCTTGTATATTCCTCCACTAAAAAGGAACACATGCAACACGTACGAACTGTCCCCTTGCACTTCCGACAGTACCGATTGTACTGTAAAATAGAAAAATGTCCGTTTCACCAGCACACTAGCCAGTTTTGGGGGTTTGTCATCTCCCCACATGGGGTTGAGATGGAAAACACAAAGGTACAAGGTATAACCGAATGCCCTCCACCACAGGCCGTTAAACCCCTGCAACGATTTTTAGGCAGTGCCAACTATTATCAACAATATATACCTAATTTTGCTGCCCTTACGGCCCCACTTACAAAACTCCTCAAAAAAGGACAGCCCTACAGTTGGACGGTCCAACAACAGGAGGCGTTCCATAGGTTGAAGCAGGCCTTTGTACAGGCTCCTATTCTGCAACACCCCAATTTCACCTTGCCGTTCATCGTGGAAACCAATGCCTCTAGCATAGGGGTTGGTGCAGTGTTATCGCAACACCACCCAGGGGCCCCGTCAACCCTCCTGTGTGCCTTTCATTCCCGCTAACTAACGGAAGCTGAACAAAACTACATGGTACTTGATTGCGAGTTGTTAGCCATCAAAGTGGCATTCGAAACCTGGTGGCAGTACCTTGAAGGCGCAGAACATCCAGTACAGGTCATTAGAAATCATAAGAACTTAATCTACCTATAAACCGTCCATATTCTGAATGCCTGACATGCATGTTAGGCTCTTTTTTTCTCCCGCTTTACATTTTGTATCGTCTACCAACCAGGACGCCATAATACTCTTGCAGATGCCCTCTCCCGGTATCATGAAGCACCAATGGAGCCCACTGACCATGGCAAAAAGCTTTTAAACCACAGGGTCTTTGCTGCACCATGCACTCACTTATCACAATTACTCACCCAGGATCCACAGATGCGACAAATACCCAACATCAACCTTCACTCTGACTTACCGAAACATAACGAAGCAATCCTTGTACCCCAAGCAGCACGAAATGCCATCCTATGAGCCCATCATGACGCTCCTTTAGCAGGACATCCTAGACAGAAGCAAACGATGACCTTAATAACCAGACACTTCTGGTGGCTGACGGTTCGAAAAGATACCATAGCCTACGTTCAGGGATGCAAAACCTGCGCACAAACAAACAAAGGTCAAGCGTCCGATAGAGTTGTTGCAGCTTGCTCCATTACCTTGCAGTCCCTGGCAATGCATCAATCTGGATTTCATTGTGGAACTTCCCCCCTCGCAGGGACACACTGCCATTTTGGTGGTAGTAGACCAATTCACCAAAATGGGACAGTGTTATCCCCTGCAAGGGGTTACCCACTGCACAACAAATGGCAAAACTATTATTAAATCACATAATAAAGTTGCATGGCTTACCACAGACCATTGTGTCCGACCAAGGAACACAATTTGTTGCCTGCTTTTGGCGTGCCTTATATTAGGAAGTGGGAGTTAAGCTGTCGCCCACTACAGCATACCACCCCCAAGCCAATGGACAAGTGGAGCGCACGAATCAAACCTTAGAATAGTATATCCCTTGCTACATTGACTATTTGCAAGACGATTGGGTTGAATAGCTACCTATGGCTGAGTTTGCATTTAACAATGACCCCAATACTTCCCTTGGTTACTCTCCATTTTATGTATCCTATGGCTTCCATCCTCGTCTTGTTTTCCCTGAAATCCCTGCAATAGATGCTCCACTGATTAAAACAGAACCATGCGCATGCCCTGGCCATGCTTCGCTGTGCATGTCAACAGTATAAACAGATGGCCAACCACCTCCGGTGCCACACCCCTCAATTCCAGGTAGCGGACCTTGTATGGGTGGACCGCTGCCACAACTCGTCGTTGTGCCCTTCCACTAAATTGGACAATCGCTTCATGGGGCTGTTCCCTATCTCCAAGCAACTCAACTCTGTCACCTACCAGGTCCAACTCCCGCCTCAAGCCCAGATTAATTCCATGTTTCTGTTGGAATGCAAGGACTGTGAGATCATTGCATTGATTTGCCCAATGCAGAGTTTACAGAGGAATGTGAGTAGCTAATCATCAATAAGCAGGCAGGAAGCATACTTAAGATTAAGTAGCTTTATTAAGAAATACATGTAGGATAGGAAAGGCCCACATCTATGCTAAGTCCTAAGACAAGGTGTATTCAGAAGGGAAGTAAGAAGCTCTCTGAATATCTCTCAGGCACAAAGAGATAAGAAACATCCTGAGGAGAGGAGATTAACCAATCAGGTCCTAGCAGGAGTAGAACAGAGTGGATGGGGGAAGGGTTCCCTGATCTGACTGTCTACTCCTGCTGTTTCTATCAAACAAACAGAATGAGGTGCTTAGTGGAGATGTAGTCAAAGGAATGAATTTCCAACCGTTTCATGTGTCCCTGTTAAAACCACACCACCCAGCACCCTATCCAGAACCCGCTCCACCTCCCCCACAATGTGACGTCCCGGGCATCCCCAAATACGAGGTCAAGGCCATTCTGGACTCTTGCCTCCAGCGTGGAGTGCTTTATTATCTTATTGATTGGAAGGGATACGACGTAGCAAACTGGACCTGGGAACCCGCCACAGCGGTTCGGAACCCTCGCCTGGCCCGCCTTTTTCATGCATGCTACCCCTCTAAACCAGACTGGCCCTCCCTGTGGGTGGGGTGGGGTTGGGGGGTACTCTTAGAGCCCGCCTCCACCGCCACTGCCTTTTCTCTGGCCAGTGGAGGCAGGACCGCCGGCCGCGAGGAGATCACGGAGTTAGGGATACACCCCCGGCTGCAGGGCCGCTGAAGGGGGCGGAGCAGGGAGCATCAGCACCTGGGGCCAAAGATGGACAGGAGGAACAGCCCCAGCTGCAGACTATGGGTGCTGATGGGGTGGGCCCCTCCACGGGGCTGCGGCGTTCCGCCCGACTGCGTGGTCAGTGGGGCGGGGACAATCCTTCTTAAGGGCAGCACAGACAACACAAGCTGCCGGTGATCAGCAGATGCTGTGACAGACTGGCCCCCTCATTGACTGCCGGAACATGAGAGTACCTTGTGAGAGTTATTGTAGCAGTATGAAAGAGTGTGAGAAGCAGAGAGCATGAGCGAGTGACTGGGTGACTGTAAGTAGTATGTGGGGTTATTGTTGGTACACAGAGGGCGTTGGGGGGTTCACTGTAGGTGGGTGCTGTACGTGGGTTCCCCTACCCTCTTGCCATCCCTAGCTGGGCCCTTCCGCTCCCCTTGTCCCTTGGTGTCTGGCAACCGTGGTTCCCCTTCCTGTGATTTTGGGACCTGCCCCCTGTCTGTCCTCTCTGTCCCCACATCCTATCCCATGCTGCATGGTACCCAGTGTGCGTGCGGATCTAGGGGCGTGGGTGCAAGGTGTGTGGGTGTTGGGTGCAAGGTGTGAGAGTGGAGGGGCTCCACTCTCAGCAGTGCTGTATCTCCCCCCCTGTGATGATCTGGTGTCGTTCTGTTTGGAATTACCAGGGGCTTATAAGATCCTGAGGGGTTGTTTTCCTACCTCAGAGAGTGTCGAGACCCCCAGTGAGTGAAGAAGTGTGTCTCGCGATCTTTCTCATCCCCCCTATCCTAACACCCTGGGACCTCTCGTGTGGAATCCAGCAAGGTTCCACTCTGTCCCCTCTCCTATTCAACGTATATATGCAGCCGCTGGGCAAGGTCGTGAGACGGTATGCTGTGCAGTGTCATCAGTATGCTGATGACACCTAACTCTACCTCTCCTTTTCATCCAACCCAGACCTGGCAGTCTCAGTTTTTACTCAGTGTCTGGTGACTGTGGGGGACTGGATGAGGGCGAGCTGACTGAAGCTGAATCTTGACACGATGGAGGTGATGCTGGTAGGAAAGGCGGTGTGGTGTGGTGTCCCCTGTCATTGATGGGGTCTGTCCCCCACTGGTTCCCCAGTTTTGTAGTCTGGGAGTGCTCCTTGATTCTAAGCTCTGCCTGGATATTCAGGTGGGGGCTGTGGCAAGGAGCACATTCCACCAGTTACATCTTGTGCGGCAGTGTCAGCCATATGTCTTGGACTCCGACCTGGCCTCATCATCCATGCCTTCATCACCTCAAGACTGGACTGTTTGAATGCGCTCTACGTGGGGCTACCCATGGTGACAGTTTGGAGGCTGCAGCTGGTGCAGAATGCTGCAGCCTGTCTCCTTATGAGGACGGGTTGCTGAGAGCACATTACACCAGTGCTCTGTTCTCTGCACTGACTGCCTATAGTCTTCTGGGGCCCATTCAGGGTGTTGGTGCTTACCTATAAAGCCCGACACAGTCTCTGACCTACCTACCTTCGGGATCACCTCACGCCCGTGCTCTGGATCGGCCCCTGCGGTTCACCGGGAGAGCCCTTCTCGAAGTTCCCCGAGTTGCTCGGGGGCGACCATGGAGAGGGTGTTCTCAGTGGCTGCACCTAGACTGTGGAACTCCCTTCCAATGGATGAAGGACTGGAGCCCTAGCTCCCGGGCCCAGACCCAGCACTCCAGCCCGCTTATGGGATGACCAAGCGACAGGAGCTCTGAGCTCAAGGTCATACCCAGTCCTTGCACTATCCGGAGTGTCCAGAAGCTGCTGTATGTCACCTCTGTGCTACAGGTCTGCCAGGGACATGGTGACCCACACACTCCAAGCACGAATGCCGGGATGGCCCTGGAAACGACAGGAGTNCACCGCAGGCAGCCGGCAGGGCACGAGGGACAGCTGAACCACGCCCCCCGCAGCGCCGCTCTGAGCGGCTGCGGGGATCAGCTGGAGACACTCAGGCAGGGCCACGCCCCCCCCTGCGTCGCTCTGAGCGTCTCCGCACGCACGCAGGGGGCGGAGCTAGCCCTTTATCAGGCAGGGACACAGTAAGCTCCCTGCCGGTGAACAGAGCAGAAGCTTGTGGAGAGACTGGCCCCCTTGCGAGATAAGTGTAATTGACTAGAGAGTGTTGTGGTGATTTATTCTGGACTGCCTCATTGTTTCCCTCCTCCTTTCCCTTCCTCCCCTGTGTGATTTCTTAAAGGTGTATTGTGCTCGAGTGTGTGTCATCCGTTCCCTGCATTCCCTGGTCAGCAAGGTGGGTGAACGGGCCTTCGGGCCAGTGTGCCAGTTGCCCTTCCCTACCTGGGGGTACCATCTCCGCCTTGGTGTGTGATTGTTCTTAACCCATACTGTTCCCTTTACCCGGGCCCCCTCCCCTGGCTTCCCCCACACTCCTTCCCCACGAAGGCTGTACCCTTTCCCCTTGGTGTGGAAGCGCGTGTGTGAACTTACAGTTAGGTGAGAGCTCTGAGCCCTATGATGATAGGGGCCTATACTCTTGGTGCGAAAGCATACTGAGTGGCCCACACTCTATCCTGACGGGCACCTGGGACCCCTTCGTAACCTTCAGAGCGGCGTGTTTGTACAGGGTGTGTGGGTTTTCCCCCTCCTTTCCCCGTCCCACTGACAGTGGGGCAGATGCTTTAAACACTGGCGCTGCAGGACACACAGCGCCAGTGATCAGAATAGACTGGCCCCCCTACTGAGAGCATTCCTTGTAGCTTTGAATTGTGTTGTTTGCCCTGCTGTTCTCTTCCCTACCCCCCGTTCCTGTGTGACTGCCCAAGTCGTGCGTGGAGAGACTGTGCCTGGTGAGTGCCCTAATTCCTCTTGTGTTTCCCGTGTAGTGTGTGTGTGTGTACTTGTGGTAACAAGTGGGTGAGCGGGTGTTGCCTTCCTCCCCCCCTGGGGGTTTCTCCCCTCACCTTTGGTCAGCGTGTGAGATCCCCCCTCCTTCCCCACGGGGTCCGGGTCCTCGCCCGTCCTGTCTGCACTCCTGGCACTGCCATTCCCATTCCTTGTGGTCTGCATCTGCATGCGTGATGGGTGAAAGGCGAAAGGGGCTACTCCAGTGCAATCTGCTCAGCACCCTATGAGGATAGAGGCCTATGCTCTTATAGAGCTCAGGGCCACCATTCTATCCTGATGGGCCTTCTCACCCAGCGAGCTGTCTCAAAGCACCTTGTGGAGTTCCCCTTCCCCCCAAGGTCTGTTGGGGGTTCCCTTGCCTGTGTGGTTCCCCATTCTCCTTTCCCTGTTACCCTTGCCCCACTTCCCCTGACAGTGTCGAGCTACACATGAGATCATGCATGATCCTCCTGGTCCTGCTCGAGCAACAGGCCTCATTGTTCCAGAGCTCATTCAGGAGCAGGCAGCACATGGCCAGCCTCCTGGCACTGTCTCAGCTATGCTCTATGAAACGCAGCATCTCAGTGCACTGCCGGAACAATGGCCAGCTGCGGAGGATCACCTGGAGCCTGCAGTGGCACATTGCTGCAGCCACCACTGGGATCTACATGGCCATGCCCATAGATTGCTGCCTCTGGATCATTCCCTAAGCTGCCCAGTGGTGGTTGAGGGTGCTCAATGAGTGGGATGATGAAGCATGGCATGCAAACTTCAGAATGGAACACGCTCTATTCATGAGGATAGTGCTCTGCCTCTCCCCATGTCTTGAGTGATGCCGCGCAAATATGAGGGCACCCATCCCCGTTGTACAGCATTGCACCATTGCCATATGGTCACTGACCACACCAGATTCCTGTAGGTCAGTTGCACAGCACTTTGGAGTGGGGATCAGCACAGTCTCCATCATCATCCTTGACTTCTGTGAGGCTGTGGAGGCTATTCTCCTAGACCAGATGATCCATTGGCCACTGGTCATGGCCGGGTTCCAAACAGCAGGCTTCCCAAACTGCATTGGTGCAATCGATGGCACTCATATTGAGATCCTGCGGCCTCCTAACGATGAAGCAGCAGAGTTCATCAGTCGCCATGGGTATCACTCCCTATAGCTCCAGGCAGTTGTAGATGACAGAGGCTGCTTCACTGACAACTTCACCGGCCACTCCGGATACAGCCATCATGCTCGGATTCTTGCCATATCCCCTCTGTTTGCCTACATGTGCATGGGGGAGTTTGGGGATCCCACCATGACCCACCTCGAGGGGGTGACAATGCCCTTGGTCATCATCAGGGACCCTACCTACCCACTTCTCAGATGGCTCATGAAGGTCTTCCCTGTTCACCAAACCCCAGAGCAGGTGCATTATAATCGTTTATGCACTGCCCGCACAATTGTGGAGAGGTCATTCAGGGCCCTCAAGCAACGCTGGAGATGCCTGGCCACACACCTCGGTTTCAAAGTGGAGACCATTGTTCTCATGATTGGGGCCAGCTGCATGCTGCATAATATATGCGAGACCTGTGGGGCAACTCTTGACAACCTGGTGCCTCATTGTGCCTCAGGACCAGTGCCTTTCGACAGACAGGAGGACAACCCAAGAGAGTACCGTTACGTGAAGAGGATATGGGCAGCTCTGAGCCGACATGTCTCACGCCTGGACCATGTTCCTGCATAGATTAGAAGCATCAATCTGTGATTGGTTCTATTCCCTCTCCAGTTCCAGCTGTCCTATTGGTATCCCTACTGTCTCTTATTGCACCCAGACCGTCACCATACCATAACCTTCCCTGCTCTCCAATTGATGTAAAACCAGTTTGTTTCTAAGACAAGCCACTCATTACATTAATCGCATGCCATCATCCAATAACATTTTGCACTCGTCTCCGCAGCCCGAACATATTGTGGTAACATCACCCATGAACTCAATGAACGATGCAGAGCATGCATCACGTTCTAAGGGTAAGGACCATGGACAGGGGCATTGTAGGGGTTGGGCTGTGGTGTGTGGTTGGGGGAGGGGTGGGAGGATGGGGTGGGGGGTGGGGCGAAAGGTCTGATGAGTGACTTCAGGTTGCTTGTAATTCCTGTTCCCTTTGTTTGTTGAGGCACTTCTCGTCCAGATCTCTTGTCCCCTTAGTCTTCCCTCACTGTGTGTATTTTGCTTTGTATCTTCCTTGCACTTTGTCACCTCTCCATGTTGGTTTGTCTTCCTCATGTCCTGAGTCCCTCCCCTTCCCTTCACTCCCTTCCCTGGCTCCTTGCCCTGGAGCCTGACTGGTATGGGCTACCCCGGTTCGGGGTGGAAGCATGTCCACCTACCTGGGAACAGCCAACATATGTGACATGAGTTTTACCACAGCGCAGGGGGAATGTGGGAATGTGTGGCAGCTTCATGTCTGAAAACACCCTAAGGTAAACCCTCTCAGAAGAATGGCCAGTTCCTCTGAAGTACCTCCAAAGAAAACAGGAATAGAAGATGCTTTCTGCCTTCAAAGCAAAGACTCTGGCCACTTTGAGACCTTCCCCACCCACCGTGCATATTCTGACTGAGGGAGGGAATGCACAGCCAGGATATGCGTGGGGTTCGGCTGGTCTGAAAGCCTCCCCCCCCCCCAGTGTGGTTTTGCTGGCAAACACCCACAGAGATACAGAGCAGGAAATACTGCTCCAAATCTCTGCAGGTGTTTGCCGGCAAAGTGGTGCGGTGGGGCTTTCAGACCGGCAGCATCCCATGCATGTCCTGGCTGCGCATTTCCTCCCACAGCCAGAATATGGGTGGTGGTGGTGGGAGGGGGATGGTCTGCAAGTGGCCTCTGTATCAGAATGCCTTGGTGGCTCTCAGGTCAGGGTCTTGGGATGATGAACTGTGCAGCTAACTAGGTTTGATGTTTTAGGACATTTTTATAGAAATTGTTATCAGATTTGCTACTATGGTAGCCCTGATGAAGCTTGTAATTTTATTAGAATTTCAGCTAAAGAAGGTAAAACTCTCTCTTATCCAATCAGCGTCACCTTTCTCCTAATTTTGCCTGTCAGTCTAACTATAGACTTCTGCCTACCAGTCTCCTTCCTCATTTCCCCTTCCTGACAGGATGTGAAACTAACAATGTCAAGTGAACCAACTTATAGGCCCTTTTCACACAGACACTCTAACAATGATAAAATGGGTGTTACATTTTATTATACATGTTGAAGGGCACCCACAGAGCACACTTTCAGCCCTGCAACATGTATAATAAAATGTAACACCAATTTTATAAAAGGCTCATGCTCTCTTTCTCTAGGCCTCCAAGCCTGCTATGCCAAGCAGTTTTGCATAATAAGCAAGCAGCCATAAAATTAGCAGTAGACTCGATAGGCAGCCTACAACAGGCACACTAAAAACCCAAACAAAAATAATGCATTTTTGGGGGTTTATTTCCAACATTAGAACAAAATGTATTTGTATGAGTTAACTTTCAAAACAAAGGTGTGGTTTGCCATAAATATTGAACTTTGGCTTGTGACCACAAAGTGAAAGTGGCTTGTAACTACAAAAAGGTTGGCAACTACTGATCTAAGGGACATCTCTTATTCTAGAACCAGACATCTCTATAGAACATCATCGGTGTACCTTTTATCAGTGGCTTACAAACCTTTTGATGATGCACCCCATGAGACTGAAACTCAATTCTGTGACCTCAGACAAAGACATGCTGCCGTCCATCTCCATCATTTGGGATTATGACCCTGTTAACAGGTGATGTGACTCCATTTGGGGTTCTGACGCCCAGTTTGGGAATCTCTACCACAGAACATAATAGATGTCCCTTTCCCCAAAACGCAATAGCTCTGTAGTGTCCTTCATTTTTTTTAAAGCTGACAGCCCTAGCCCCCTTGACATCCGTGTACAGTAGTTGAAATGGAGGCTGATAATGCAGGGGCTCTTGGCCATTCTAGATTGTAAGCCCCCTGGGGGNGCATGTCCTGGCTGCGCATTTCCTCCCACAGCCAGAATATGGGTGGTGGTGGTGGGAGGGGGATGGTCTGCAAGTGGCCTCTGTATCAGAATGCCTTGGTGGCTCTCAGGTCAGGGTCTTGGGATGATGAACTGTGCAGCTAACTAGGTTTGATGTTTTAGGACATTTTTATAGAAATTGTTATCAGATTCGCTACTATGGTAGCCCTGATGAAGCTTGTAATTTTATTAGAATTTCAGCTAAAGAAGGTAAAACTCTCTCTTATCCAATCAGCGTCACCTTTCTCCTAATTTTGCCTGTCAGTCTAACTATAGACTTCTGCCTACCAGTCTCCTTCCTCATTTCCCCTTCCTGACAGGATGTGAAACTAACAATGTCAAGTGAACCAACTTATAGGCCCTTTTCACACAGACACTCTAACAATGATAAAATGGGTGTTACATTTTATTATACATGTTGAAGGGCACCCACAGAGCACACTTTCAGCCCTGCAACATGTATAATAAAATGTAACACCAATTTTATAAAAGGCTCATGCTCTCTTTCTCTAGGCCTCCAAGCCTGCTATGCCAAGCAGTTTTGCATAATAAGCAAGCAGCCATAAAATTAGCAGTAGACTCGATAGGCAGCCTACAACAGGCACACTAAAAACCCAAACAAAAATAATGCATTTTTGGGGGTTTATTTCCAACATTAGAACAAAATGTATTTGTATGAGTTAACTTTCAAAACAAAGGTGTGGTTTGCCATAAATATTGAACTTTGGCTTGTGACCACAAAGTGAAAGTGGCTTGTAACTACAAAAAGGTTGGCAACTACTGATCTAAGGGACATCTCTTATTCTAGAACCAGACATCTCTATAGAACATCATCGGTGTACCTTTTATCAGTGGCTTACAAACCTTTTGATGATGCACCCCATGAGACTGAAACTCAATTCTGTGATCTCAGACAAAGACATGCAGGCAGCCTGCAACGGCTGTCCATCTCCATCATTTGGGATTATGACCCTGTTAACAGGTGATATGACTCCATTTGGGGTTCTGACGCCCAGTTTGGGAATCTCTACCACAGAACATAATAGATGTCCCTTTCCCCAAAACGCAATAGCTCTGTAGTGTCCTTCATTTTTTTTAAAGCTGACAGCCCTAGCCCCCTTGACATCCGTGTACAGTAGTTGAAATGGAGGCTGATAATGCAGGGGCTCTTGGCCATTCTAGATTGTAAGCCCCCTGGGGGGCAGAGATCTGTCACTATTTGACTGTGCAGCCAGGCACATTGGTGACACTAGATAAATAAATAAATAAATAAATAATAATAATAATAATTAAAAAATTGCAAACTGGCTCTGTGCTGGCAGGAACAGAGTCAGCCTAGATTCCTGATGTACCCCTTTGGAGCAGCTGAACGGAAGTAAAGGGCTACTGGGGAAAGACTGGGGCTGCTGGGGGTGGAGGAAACCCTCCAGGCCGCCCCCGAGTCCTTATATGCAGCGTGGGGTTAAGCAATGGGTCTTGGTACCCTTCCCCCATCAGGCGCTGAGGTGTCACTTCCGCATAGTAACGGGACGCGGTTGCTAGGGAGTGTCTATGGTGCAAGGCGGCGGAAGCAGTTGTGCAGCAGCCTGGGCTTTGGGTTGATAGGGCTCGAGCCGGGCCGGGGGTGTGTCTTCAGAAAACGGTTCCGAGGTGGTGAACGGGTGAGCTTAGGAGAAGCGGAAGGAGGAGTGGGCGCAGGGAGAGTAGCGCCCGGAGCTCAGTCCGCTCTCCCGGCCGGAGGAAGGACGGTAGGACCCGCCGTGGGGCGGCGGCGCGCAGGGCACTGGGCAGCAAGTTGCTGGGGGCGGCGACCGACGATAGCCAGCTCTGGGCATCCCTGCCTCGTTTTGTGCTTGGAAACGTTGTACTGCTGCAGCCATTGTGCCTGCCAGAGCCTCGGCTTGATCCTCGAGAGAACCCGGCTATCCGGTTCCATTGCCACTACAAAAGCCTAGCTGTCTGAGCTGTCCCTAAATCTGCAGGTTGACTTGGCTTAATAGCGGCTGGATAAAGTAGTTTAGGGGGCCGAGGAAATCCAGATGGAAGGAATTCTTAGCCTGGAACGTAGGCGACTGGTAACTGTCGATAGAGTGAGTGAGTGTGTGTGTGGGGTGGGAGGAGGGGGAAACTATAGTGTGTTGATAGGGCAGGCAGGGGTTTTATATGGCTCCCCCCCACCCCCAGTCGCCCATAACTAGAAACAAATAATTCTCCTTGTGCTTCCAGTTTCTCTCTGCTGGGGTACCCTACATAAAATAGAACAGTCTTGTATGTGTAACTCCCATTTTGGACACATTTTCTGCCCAAATTGGTGCGGTGTCCAGATAAAGGGGTTTCTAATGCAGCATGTTTGAGAGCTGCAGGAGATGCAAGACATGCTTGAATAAGGAAGGATCTGAAAGTGGTGAGGCTTTTTGTGTACACCTTTCTCTGTTTGAATGCTTCAGTGAACAATTTGTCTTAAAACCATTATTATTGTGGTAGTGTCTAGAGGCCCTAATTTGAGTCATTGGTGTTTCATTGTGCTAGGCATTGCACACAGACTAAGTGATGCCCCTTGTCCTATATAGTTTACATTGCATGGGTTGGGTGTGGAACCTCAGGCTTGGGGGCCAAATGTGGCTTGTGGCTAGCGTTTATCTGGGCCCTGAATCCATTTCTTACCCCAAAACACTTAAAGACTGAGCTCAGGGTAAGGGAGCAGAGATGAGGGCATGGACACATGGATAGGGGACAGATCTAATCATCTGGACCCTTTTCTTCCTGGGCACACCCTCTAAGTACCCCTGCCCTCAACTTCTATTTGGCCGTTGATGCTTGTACTAATTTTCAAAGTCGCCCTTTGGTAAGGGAAAGGTACCCCATGCCTGATTTACAGTCTAAATACGAGCCTGAGAATGAAGCAGTTTATAGTTGGGTAATACTAGCTAGTTTAGTTTACATTACAATAAAACCTAAAATGTAGCTTAAATACAAAAACACTGAATTATAAACATTAAATGGAATCCACTGATAAAATATGGAGTTAAGAATTTACATTTTCTTGTAACATGCTATTACTAGGGTCACAACTTATCCATGAGGACAGTTTATGGGACCTTGACTTATTTACTTGTATCATATGTAATAGCCAGGTCAGCAGCAAGAAATACTATTACTACAGTAAGGTAGGTTTTGGTTAGATACCATGAAAAAATTCTAACAGAGCTGTTTGGCAATGAAATAAGTTGCCTAAGGAGGCCTTAGGTTCACCATCCTTGGAGACTTTCAAGAAAAGGCTGGATAGCCATCTGTTGGTGAGTTGTAATTATAGTCATCTTGCATCCAAGCAGAGAGTTGGACTAGATGACCCTTTAAGTACTTCCATTTCTGACATTCTATGATCTACAAATAAAGCTAAAAATTTCCTGGTATGATGAGTGCAGAATACTAAAGAAACCTCTGGTTATCTGATCTAGAGCTACTGGAAAGCAGGGCTCCCGTAACTTGTCCTTCTAAGAAGGAGGTATAGAACCTTTTACAAAGTCAGAACACTATAGGATGCTTAGGAAGGAATATGAAATAGCTTACCAGAAAGATTCTAGAAGCTGATGGATAGGGGAAGTAGCAATATTGCTGCCATTCCCAAGAAGGTGTGGAAGTAGCATTTCTTCTACCTCTGTATTAATGCAACTAGTAAAGAAAGGCTAGGCATCTTGTAATAAGGCAGTCTTCCTCATCCCAAGTGGTCTCCAGTTATCATCCAGGGAAATTAAATTTATAATGAATTGCTTGCCAAGCAATAAAGTATAAGAAGATCCTTCCTGATATTTTTTTAAAGGACCATGTGGCCGATTCAGTACCTGCGTGTGCACACCTTGCTCACGGTGCATAAGGAAGTACTGGATTGGCCTCATTGTAGATTGGTGGGCCTGATTGTTCACTTATATAAACAACATAGGCAGGGCTTTCCCTTGGTTGGAGCACCAGTAATTATGCTGCTGCTGCTACTACTACTATCTATTTTTAAGGTTCCAGGAAAGTTCTGGAGAATGACTGCCCCATAACTGAATATTGCATATAAATTTACTTGAAATTTCTCTTACAAAAACTAGAGTATTGGGTAGATCTCACTGATGTAATGGCATAGGATCAAGGAAGTTTCAGGGAGGGTGGTTTCATACTTAAAATGACTTTCTCTTGGCCCATCTAGTCCACAAATGTTATGTTTTGTGAAAGCCTTTTGGTGCCATTGTTGAATTTGAAGTCAGCATTTGACTTAACAGGGAGTGCCTCAGGAAGAGGCTGAAACAAGTAGGTTTAGACACTAGGCTCTTACTGCTGTTAAGAATTCTACGTGATCATGAAGCCACGGTTAGAGTCGGACTTAGGAATTAACAGACTCTATTCCTGCCAAAGTCAGACAAGATTGTTTTAGCTCTCTTTTTAACTCTTACAAAAATGGAGAAGTGAATAATTTGAAAAGGGATCAGTATTTCCTGTCTAGAATGATGACATGACCAACACATAATTCTTTTTTATGTAGATCACATGATGATATTATCCCAGGCCTTGATTTGGCTTAAGAACATAAGAAGTGCCATATTGGGTCACACCAATTGTCCATCTAGCCTAACATCCTGTGTCTGACAGTGGCCAATCACGGTGGCTTGGGAGAAGCATCCAAAAGGTCACAATGGAGGATCAATTCCCCTGTTGTTTTTCTCCCAGCTCCTGTCATGTTTCCTGATCCTGTCTGGCTAATAGCTGCTAATGGACCTATCTTCCAGAAACTTGTCCAAACCTCTTTTAAACTCAGCTATAGTACTGGCCCTTACCACAGCCTCTGGCA
>QEPC01000382.1:462655-480973 GCA_003113815.1 Sphenodon punctatus
GCACCAGGGACTGCAAATAATATATGTAGTATACCTAATCAGTAAAGAGAAAGAATATATAAAATACACTCATACACGTTCTCAAACACAATTATATACATTTATAAAAGTGGCATCGTTGTTATATATGACAGAATACAAAATTTTCAATAAAGTGTAACAGGCAGCTGTTCAAAACATGCAAGTGTGGGCATATACACAATCATGTTGGTCTCCCAAAGTCATATCAGATATATAGGTCTTACAAAATCATATCAAACATATAAATATCTATAAGCTCCTGGGTTGTTTAACTCGTTTCAGATACTCTGAAAATAAAGAAAATTATTCTTCTTCCCACGTGAGACTCACTTCCACTTCAGGATGTCCTCTTCATAGTTCCCGTAACTGTCCAATCAAATTGCAGCCCATATAAATACATAAAATCTCTTGCTAAGCTTATATGACAGTCATTAAATACCAAAAAGGAAATTCTCTACCACATCTAATTCAAAAATGAACAACTTACTCAACAGTAATGGTATTTAAGTACATCTGCAGAGTTTTTAGTGCTCACATTCTATAAACAAAAGGATGCACATCCTCAGTGTATCCAAATTAATAAAATTATATATAAATAAATTGTTTGTGTATCCTTACGTGGATTCTTACTCAGTTTCTGTAAATTGAATTTAAAAAATAATAAATATTCAACCCCACCATAAGAACTAGGAAGACTCCTGTAAATGTACTATAAATCTATGTAAACTCTAATAAAGTCTTCCCTATAGAAAATTCCCATGGGGGGGGGGGAAGGGGAGGAGAACTTCCATAGTTGTTTATGACTCTTTATAGCCGCCTATGTTCCAATTGTTGTTGTCTTAGGCTAGAAAAGAGGGATGGTTCAATTATCTCGTATCCCCTTCTTGTAAATATCTACACAGACCAATATGGATAAATAATGTGTGTATATTGTTAATAAAACTTACTTTTGCTGCCATTCAATCCTATTCTCAAAGAGGATGTCCTCTGACTGGGATCATGGTCACCAGACATGCTCAGTATAAATAGGAGGTGTTTAAGTAAAAACGCCTGATATTCCTCAAGCTAATACATTTAGTTGCCGATACTGGTAACTCGCTAATTGGGGAATAGATCTCAATCCCCAAAGGGATGTATCATAAAATTCCTTCTAGCTAACCAAGAAGGAGGGCTCAATTACTAAGGAACAGATACAATCCTAAAGAAATTCAAAAGATAAGAATAGGGTAGAAATCTAGTTGTTTAAATAAACTCCCTCATAGATCAGGGGCTCTTGTTAATTCAGATCCTTACAAACTAAAAAAAATAATCAGAAAACATCTTCATTAATCACCCCAATAGATAACACTTCTCAGCTCTTATATAACCAATCCTTCTTGCTTGAAATGCACATACATGTGAGCCTCGGAACTAATGCTTTCCCATTCACATAATGGTATACGTAAATATGGAACCCCATACGTTGTTGTAATGTATGTTGTTAAATGTTTTTTGAATTGCATTTGTAAATAATTTTCATGCTCTTTGAAGTTTGTTGGTAAAATCTACTTTGGGAAATGTTCTTGAAGAGGAAAGGTTTTTGTTTTGTAAACTGTTCTGCCTTTAATGGTTTTGTAAACTGTAACATTTTTGATTTTAATTTCATAGCTTTTTGGAGGGTTCCCTCAGTGCAAAGAACCCATGCAACATGACACATTGTATCCTCTGATTCACTGTATTGTGCGCACACATACATGTCCTACATTGACACAATGTATCAAATACTGGTGTTAGAATGATATTTTAGTCATACTACTTTGAAAATTGATTATGCTTTCATCTGCAGTCTCCCTTCTTTGTATATAATGAGTAATATTCTCATGCAGATGCCCGAGGGTAATTCCGTCTCAGTATAGATTTTCCTCCCCACGCTTCCAGGGAAAAATTGAAAGCTACAGCTCTCTGGAGCTGGCACAAACACACACCTCACACACATCCAAACACCCCCCCCCCCTCTCACACACATACATACATACCGACAGCTCTCGTTCTCACACAGACACTATATATTCCTTTGGGGGGCCCTCCGGGGCTTCAGCTTCTCCATTGGCATGGACCTATGTTGACTGCAATGACATGATTTGCGATTCAACCCAGAGAGCAGAAAAGAAACCGGGAGTGTGGAGCTCCCAGCAAGGCCCCAATTCACTGGGAAGAGGGAGGAGCACCCATGTGGGTCAGGCAGGGTCCCCAAGCTGGATGCAGTTCCTAGCCCCCTGCTCCTCTCCCTTTCCCCCCTGCACAGGTGAGTGTCCCACTGTGTGACCTGGCTGGGGAGCAGCTTGGGGAGAGCAAGGTGCAGGAGGGCTGGGAGCTCAAGGCAGCAGCTGCTGTTCACCTTGGCAGGGGGAGATTGAGGAGTCAGTGGCTAGGAGCTGCATGCAGGTCAGGGACCAGTTGATCTGAGCAGAGCCTGCCACCCCCAACACAAGCACATGCTGCCCAGCAGTCCCTGATGCTTCTCAAACCATCGGCGGTGGCCCCAGCTCACCCCATGTGGGGTCCCCAAGCAGGGTTACTGTGTGACCTGGCTGGGGAGCAGCTTGGGGAGAGCAAGGAGGGGGAGGGCTGGGAGCTCAAGCCAGCGGCTGCAGTTCAGCCTGTCAGGGGGAGACGGAGGGCTTGAAGTAATTAGAGTGGTGTGTGTGTGTGTGTGTGCGTGCGCGCTTGTCGCTGCTTGCGGGACTGAGGAGGCTCACAGCACCCAAACTGCAAGAGCCGCTGGGAAACAGGGAGATGAGCCCTTAAACCATCAGCAAGAAAGGGGGTGTGAGCTCTATCAACTCCCACCCTAATGGGTGGAGACCCTTGCTGGGCAGGGGAACGACTTAGGAAAGAGAGAACGTCTCCTTTCCTGCCACTTTCCCCCTCCCGCCCCCCTTGCAGGGGAGGGGGAATCCCAGCCCAGAACTGCCCGCCCCTTTGAGGCTCTGGCTTCTGTCCTGCTGCTACAGAGCTGGACCATTGCCTACTGAAAGCCCAGATCCTGGCCCTCCTATGCCCTTGTTGGGGTGGTGGATTGTTCAGGTTGGTCCACCTCCGGAGGCTAATGGGTCCGATTGGTTTCCAGAATTCTCTGTGGGATTTACCTGCTAACCTATTCTGTCAGTGACCTGCTTACTTTGTGGAATACCAGGTAATTGCACAGTATGCTGACAACGCTCGGCTCTACCTCTCCTTTTCATCTGACCCAGGCCCTGCAGTCTTTGTGCTTACCTGATATCTGGCTGCTGTCGGGGACTGGATGAGGATGAACTGATAGAGGCTGGATCCAGACAAGACTGAGGTGGTGATGGTTGGTTGGCCTTGTGACCTGGAGGGGATTGGGACTCCTGTTGTAGATGGAGTCTGGTCCCCTCTGGTCAATCAGGTTTGCAGCCTTGGAGTGCTTCCGGACCCCTTGCTGCGCCTGGATTGTCAGGCTGCAGTGGTGGCCAGGAGCACATTTCACCAACTTGATCTGGTGAGGAGATTGTGGCCTTTTCTTTCTGACTCTGATCTGACCACCATCATACATACTTCCATCACCTTGAGTCTGGATTATTGCAATGCAATCTAAGTGGGGCTGCCCTCGATGACCGTTCATGCGGCGGCTCGCCTTCTTTTGGGGACAAGTCGCTTGGGAGCACATTACACCAGCGCTCCAAAGTTTGCATTGACTGCCTATAGCTTTCCGGGCCCAATTCAAGGTGCTGGTTTTGACCTTTAAAGCCCTAAATGGTGTAGGCCCAACATATCTGAAGGACTGCCTGTCCTTCCATGCCCCATTGTGGCTCTTGCAATTGGCCGGGAGCATGTCTCGGTGGGTACTGTCTGTTAATCTAGTTCATACAACAAAGGGTTGCAGGCGGCTCTCTTGGTTGCTGCCCTGTTGCTGTCGAACCCCCTTCCCCTGGAGGTTCATTTGTGCCTGAGCATCTTCTGTATGCAATGGAAGAGTATTTTGTTTATAAAAGCATTTGGTGGGTGGAAATAGGGTTTGGTTGGGAGGTTTTTTGGAAGGATGGGGTTGGAGTGGGTGGCTCTGGGATGAGGGTTAGGGGTGTGCACCAGGCCCCCATGTCGTTTTTGGTTTTTATTATTTAAAATTGTAGTTTTTGTTATTACGACAATGTCATTTTCGTTATCGTTTTTATCATTTTTGGTATCGTTTTTATATAGTTTTTGTTGTTGATATCGGTATTGTTTTTGTTATCGGTATGGATATTCATTATCGTTTATTGGGCAAAGAAAAGACAAACAACAAAGCAATAGTGGCCCAAAAATACACAAACAAAAACGAAAAAGCCACTGGATCAATAATGAGAATAAATTTAATAAAACAATCTCTCTATATAAGTCATACATAAGCCGCCCCGAGCTGTATTCAGGAGGGGCGGGGCATAAATTCAATAAATAAATAAATACTCACATGCAACAACATTTCAACTATCTGTGTTGGTCCCAAAGTAGATCAACATATTTTATCAAAATGCTGAATCTGATTTTTACAATTCAATTCAAGTTTATTAAGCGTGGCCGAAGCCATTGCTAAGATATACAACATAAAAATCCACAAACAAGGTACATACAACAAAGCATAAACATGTAACCAACCACCAACTTCCAGGCCCCAAGGCCCTAACCAGATGGCTGGGGCAATTTAAATTCCAAAAACTGTGTCCTCCTTGCAAATGCAGCTGTTAAAAACTTCACCAGCATATCCCTAAGCTCCTGCTTTAGGTTACTAAACATAACCACCTTCATCCTATCATCTGACCTCCCTGGCTGGGTGGCTAGCCAGGAGTCCAAAAAAGCCATCCCCTGGGGATCATAAAGATGGCACCCAAATAGGATGTGTTCTGTAGTTTCAACTTCCGACTGGTCGAAAGGGCACAGTCTCTGTTGAAACGGTATCCCTGCCAGCCTACCCACCCAAAGTTGAGATGGCAGTGCATTGAACCTTGCGGCTGAAAACAGCCACTTTTCCCTGGCCGAATAACTCATGGCCGAATGGTGGGCCTGGGCATCAATCGGGGGAGCCATCATCAAGTATCCTGCTATATGGGAAGAAGTTGCCACCTGCGCCCTCTCCTCCTGGAGATTCACATCCTTCCACCTACTCTTTAGTTCTATCCCAGCAGCCTCTGGTTCCCTGGCTAAAAGGTAATCCCGGGGCAACCCCAACCTAGCTATATTCTTCTCGATTTGCTGGGCCCACTGACTCTGATAATTATCCTCATAGAGGTAAGGGAATAACCCCTTCCGCTGAGGTTTAACAAGTTTTAACCAAATTTTGTGGGCCCTCGCCCACGACTGGAACGCCCAACTCCGCTGTCCCATCTCTAAGCGAATTGCTGCTCCCGGGGCCCCCCCCGATGCCCTAAGCAATGCCCTCAAGAAGGAAGATTGAACCTTATCCAAGTAGCCTGGAGCAAATGGTGCCCACAATTCTGCCCCAAACAGAGCCTGGGCGGTGGACTTGGCATTAAATGACCGAAGGGCCATGGTAAACTCCACTTTCCCAGAGGTCAAGAAAAATCTACGAATGGCAATGGCCAATTGTTTGGCCACTGCCATTGGCTCTTGAATATGCTTTTTCCAAGTCCCTGCTGACTGAAAAAGAATCCCCAAATATCTATACTCCCTTACTTGGAGTATCTGGGCTCCTTCTACCCTCCAGGAATGCCAATTGCCTCTATGTGAATTGGCAAAAACCATTACCTTGGATTTATCAAGGTTCAAAACAAGCTCGTTCTCCCTACAGTAGGCAGTGAAAGCATCCGTCTACTTAGACCCATCCGGGTCTGTGAAAGTAGGGCTAGGTCATCTGTGAACAGCAAATATCCTACATAGTGCGAAGCCAACCGTGGTGGGAAAAACTGAGGTAAAACCATGAGTTGTAACATGTCGTCGATAAATAATTAAAAAGAGAGGGCGCGAGAACGCAACCCTGTCTGACCCCTCGCCTTACCGGTACCCACTCTGAGATGTGCCCCTGGGGGTCCAGCCTAACCGCCAGCTTGGAGTTGGCGTACAGGCATTTTATCAAGGCCAAAAGTCTAGGCTCAAGGGCTAGTTCTCTCAATTTAGCCCACAAAAATGTCCTATTGACTGAGTCGAATGCCATTCTAAGGTCCAGAAAGGCCACATAAAATTTCCGATTACGGGCTTTGTACTTCTCTATCAAATGGAGAAGAATCAAACAATGGTCAATTGTTGATCTTCCCCGCTGAAACCTTGCTTGCTCGGGGTGGATCACCTCCTTCCCCTCACACCACGCTGTAAGTTTACCCAAAAGATGTTTAGCATATAGCTTACTTGTAGCGGCAAGCAGGCTAATTGGTCTATACTTCTCCGGTAATTTACTGGAGCCCTTCTTAAATATGGGAACCACGATGGCATAAGCCCAAATAGAAGGAACACGGCCCGAGCGGTCAATGGCCGTGAACAATGCCGCAAGCATCGGGACCCACCACTCCCCATATGACTTTAAAAAGTCAATAGGGATCAGATCCCATCCTTGTTGCTTTTACAAGCGTCAATAAGTTCACTAACCTCCCCTGGAGACACGGGTGGCCAATCAGTGATCCCCCCTCGCCTTCGTCTGGCAATATAACTAGATCTATTAATCCCATGGGTCCAGAATAAAGATTGTAAAAATATTTGGTCCATACTTGGGCTGCTATGGGTGTCACTGTCCTGACCAATCTAACCTCTGCTCCTGAATTGAGAAATTTCCAAAATTGATGCGAATTCCCCCTTTGGCCTGCCTCAGTTATCTTTTCCCAGGAGGACTTAAAATAACTTTTTCTTATTTTTAATCAAAGCCCTATATTCCTGTTTTAGCTGGAAATACACAGGGGGAAGACGCTTATTCCTAGTCCGTCGATACTCCAAGTGAGATCATTTTAAATGGCCCCTTGCCTTGCTACATTCCTGGTCGAACCAAGCCTGCCCTAATGCTCGCAATTGATGTTGCTTGAGCCGAGGCTTGGCTTTAAAGAGGGCCTGAGCCTTTCGGGACACTGCCTAATATGCCTGGATAGTATCTTGGTAATTCTGGGCTGAACAAATTATATCTTGTATGGCTGTCACCCCAGGATCTTCCATCCACCCCTCTAGATCTAGAGTCAAAGACGCTTTAGCCCATGCTACCGGGCACAAGGTCTCAAGAATTGGATCCGAAGCTTGACAAGACTAACCCCTTAAGGCTACTCCCCCATTCCAATTTCCCCAAAACTCCGCACACAAAATTAGAGGAAGATGGTCACTTGCTTGTTCCCTCCCTACCTCAAAGCTTCTTAACCGGAATAAAGCATTAGGTGATACTAAGGTGTAGTCTATCACACTTGAGCCCCTAGCTCCCAAGAAGGTAAACTCTCCCGGCCAATCCCCCAAACAGGCCCCATTTAAAAGGTAAAGATCCAACCCCAGTCATAGCTTGGCCAAGGCAATCCCCCCCTAAACTAATCGTAAGATCTTTAGATTGACTGATAAATGCAACATCTTCTAAAACACACTCAGGATATATATAAACAATGTGTTGCTATTTAAAACAGTAATAAAAAAATCTTAACCCAACCCGACGTGTTTCGGGAAATTCCCTTCAAGAATGATTGATGTGTGGTATAGTTGTTTGATTTTTATTTACCACGTTCCCAAGTCAGCTATCATGTATGTAAATACATTTGTTTATCCTTCTCTGAAGACTTCTATTCTTCTAATCTATATATTTAGACCAGCTTAGACCATCCTTTTATTCAGGATGGTCTAAGCTGGTCTAAATATGTAGATTAGAAGAATGGAAGCCTTCAGAGAAGGATAAGTGAATGTATTTACATACATGATAACTGACTTGGGAATGTGGTATATAAGAATCAAATAACTATACCACATATCAATCATTCTCAGATACATCTGTATACGTGTTTCTGGGATCAACCTTGATATAAAGCTAAGGCCTTGTTAAAAGGTTTTCACTGCATATAAAAATACCCCTGAGGAAGGGAATTTCCAGAAACGCATCAGGTTGGGTTAAGATTATTTTATTACTGTTTTAAATAGCAACACATTGTTTATATATATCATGAGTGTGTTTTAGAAAGTTTTGCACTTATGTATAAATCAGGTTCAGCATTTTGGTAAAATATGTTGATATACTTTAGGACCAACACAGATAATTAAAATGTTGTTGCATTTGAGTATGACTTTATATATAGAGAGTGTTTTATTAAATTTATTCACATTATTGATCCAGTGGCTTTTTCGCTTTTGATTGTTATATCGGTACCATTTCAAACAAAGATTTTATTTTTGATGTCAGTATCATTATTGATTCCTGTGCATAACTAATATTTATATAAATCTAAGGGAGATGGGGGAAGAGGAAAGGAAAACTATTATCTAATCAATTATCTATATAACTTTTCTAATCTATATGTCTATTATATATATCTATATCTAATCTATGCTACCTATCTCTAATGTACAGGGAGGAGAAGGGCAGGGAAAGGGAGAAGGTAAAATGTAGGGCATGAGGAAGGAAAGAGATTGGTGGGAATACCTAATAAATAATACAATGAGGGCTAGGGAGGATTTTTTATGTGCAAGCATCACAGTTCTGTAAGCGTAACTGAACAAGCAGAGCGCTCTCACAACGGAGATAGAAAACCTGGCCCTCCCCCAGAGCCCCTCTGATTGGTTGTGGGAGACAGCAGGCATTGAGCAATCAGAGTCCCATGAGACTGCTGGGGTCTGCTTGTGCTGCTCATAGACCAGGGATACATCCATCAGATACTGCTGAGCTGCTCACCTCTCCCAGCACAGGCACAGTTCAAGAGTTCAGCCCTGTTAAGACTCCAAGATGTCTGCTTCCTTCTCCCCTCTCTACATTTTCTCTCCAAAACCCAACTGCCACAGCACTAATAATGGCAATGATAACGACACTGTTTTTGTTTCTTGCTATAGTTTTTGTTATAATTTTTGCTATCATTTTTGGTATTATTTGGTATCATTTTTGATATCGGTATCGTTAGTATCAATAACGTTATCATTACTGTTATCGGTATTCTCGGTTGTCGTTTTCGTTATTGCAGTCATGAAAACGAAAATGACAATTTTCATTATCGTTATTGTAATAACGAAAATGACATGCCACACCCCTAATGAGGGTAGTGTTTTTTGTAATGTATTCAAACTTTATGTTTTTACTATTGTAAGCCACCCTGAGCCTTTCTGGAAAGGACAGGGTATAAGTTTAACTAACTAAATAAAATAAATTACATGGCATGGGAGTTAAGGCAGAAGCCACAACTTGCAATTTCAGTGCTTTGTATAGCAAAATTGAATTAGCAAGAGTCAACGGAAGGTTTTTTTGATTGTGGAATATGCTTATGGGTAGCTTGTAAATCTATCCTGTGAGTGTCTAAAAGTGACTGGCAACTTTTTCCTTAAATGCCATGTCTCGCGACTCTCACCATTTTGAGCTTCCATATTTGTTTTGCTAGAAAGTACCCCCTGGATCTGTTTTTGAAGGAAGGTAATATGATTAAGGTTCTTTTAAAAGGATGAAGAGGGACATTTATTTTAAATGTATTGTATTTTGTTCTAGGATCCCTGAAGTCATGATCTGCTACTTGTTTCTAAATTCAACATTTAAGGCCAGTTGGTTTCTGCTCTGGTTTGATGCTGGTGGTTTATGATGCGACTTCAGAGCACCTAAGATGAAATGGTAAGTTTAGTATCTGCTACAGTGAATGCATCTTGTTCTTGCCGTGTAACCACATTTAGCTCAGTGAAAAACTGCATCCAAGGCCTCAGTGTTTAGCCAAAAATATGTGTAAAAGTTGTATTTCCCTTTGTCTTCACTTAATCTTTATCTCCCATGTCTTTCCATTGGCACTCTTAAAATCCTTTGCTTTAGGTGTCCTTTATAGGGGAGAATACGTTGACTCCCAAGGAAATAAGTGTCCAACAGGATTGTTTGTGTGCAGTTCTCCTAAGATGTCGCCAACACAGTGTTTTAATATTTTTTCCTTGGTTGTAGTAGACTAAATTAATAGATGGTTTCTCAGAAAATATTTTATAATTGGCTGATCCTGGGATGCATTCCGTTTCCCATTGATTAAACTCCTATTGACATCAATAGGAGCTGGATTGCATCACTAGTCTACACTTCCTAGGGAAAGAATGCTTATAGCACATTGCAGGCAAAGACTTTCTTGCTCAGGAGGCTTCCTAAAAACAGATGGTGCCCCACATTTCTGGTTCTGTGTTATCCTTACCCATCCCTATTGTTTCACTGTCTTTCTAACCACAGAAAACTCGGGGGTGGGGTGGTCAGGAGGCTCCTTTGCCGGGTGGATTCTGCAAGTTTGATGTTGATTTGTTTGGACAGTGGCCTGAGTTTACTGAGAGCCCCAAGACTCAGGAACCACAGTCTCTTCATGATCTTGCATCATGGTTCTGTGGTCCATCATGGACTGCAGTATCAAGGAGTAGGTTCCCTGTCTGTTCATAAAATCCATTCTACTGTGGGGTGGACAGAGTGTAGTAATGTAAGGTCTGCCTGACACTGATGCCATTGAGGAAGTCTTTCTCCTCAAAACCAGCTATTGCTGCATCAGGATTCATAAGCTGCACAATATGAATCAAGCAGCTCCTTGTTGATGGCTTTGCAAGCTTCCACCATAACTGCCCCCACTGTGGAGCTAGTGATGCTGAATTGGTATCTCACTGAGTGGAAGCTATTTGTAGTTGCTAGCTTCTAGGTAGCAATTGCAACCCACTTATCCACACATAACGGTGGTTGAAGCAACTTCACTTAATCTGGATTAACCCTCAGTTTGAAAAACACACTTTATTGATATGGTATTGGGTTATAATAAACCCCAATCAAGTCACAGTTGGAAGAAAATGTGATTGATTTGAAAATTGCTCTAGTTTTAATGTAAAAGTTTTAAATGTTGTTGTTTGTGGTACAGAAATGCAACACTACCACACAAAGATACTTGAGGTCAGTAGTACCCACAATGTTAGTAACATCCTTCAATGACAGTACTGGAGGTTGAATTGACCCATCATTTTTTTGAACATAAGATGTACATAATCTGGAAAAGTAAGAAAAATAATGGGGTGTGTGTGTGTGTGTGTGTGTGGAAATGAAATGACCCCATATACCTATTTTTTTTTTTCTTCAAACACAAAACTGCAAGTAGGTATGATGAAAAAATTGTATTGAAGGTACACACTAAGGAAGTGTTAACTGCTGTGTAAACAAGATAAAACAAAATTGAAGTTGATGAGGTGAGAATTCACCTTGGGGCATAATTGAACCCAATGCCCTTTGTAGTGATATTTTTCTGTACGAACAGAAAATATCATTTATGAAAACAGACAAAATGCTAAATTGTCATCCTAATCCTACTTTGAGAACACTTAATGGAAATAACAGGTTCTGGTTTAAACATTTTTTAAAAATTCTGTTTTTACTGTATGTGTTTGGGGTTAATATGACCCCAGTACTTTAGATGTGTAGTGCTTTCATTTTCCGTTCATTACATTAGAGGCTCAAACTTACCCCAATACCATTTTAGTGAAATTCTCAGATTTTTTTTAAAAAAAAACTACAACTGGAGAGGCAAGGACCAAACAGGACAAGTGACCCTGTTACTGTTGAATATATGGAGTATGAAATGGTACAAGTTTGCTAAAAAAAATTTTTTTGAGGGGGATTACCTATTTGAGCCTAGAGACGGCTCCACCAAATGCCAGCTCGCATCCAGGTCCCAGATGACTGGGACTATGCTCTCTCTAACAGTGCCAGTCATCGTTGCATATGCAACACCTTCTCCCTATTACCTGGGGTTTGGCTCAGGGTGCCCTCTAGGTCCCAGGCTCTCCCTAGACAGATTCCTACCCCCTTCTTCTATTTCTGTTCCTCCAGAGGACCAGAATATCGGACCCCAATGATCCCTTGTTCAGTGTCCATACCTTCTCCACCTTGGGCCTCCGAGTCCATTTCCTCTGTTTATTCCGGATAGAGGGGCAATCCCTCAATAAATCTCTGTCCACACGCCAAGCAAAGTTTAGGGGAAACCCACATGTGGAGTTCCTGTTATCTGACTTCCCATGATGTCTGTCTCTCTGGGGTATGCAGTTCCTGGCATCCATGGGCATACTCCCTTGATCACTTCCACTGGTGATGTTGTAACTTGGGTTCTACCTAGTCCCACTAGCTTGTTGGCTGCCTCCATCACAGGTGCCATTTTGATTCTGCTGCTCTGACTTGCAGGTGTAGTCTCTTTCTCCTCTTCAGGCATAACTCATCTGGCCTGTAGTTTATTTTTATTTATTTACATTTTTATCCCTCCCTTCCCTAAAAAAGGCTCAGGGCAGCTTCCAACCTATAAAAAAATATAAAAAAATTATAAAAAAGTAAAACACAGAAAATCCTGAATTTCCCACAACCCCCCCATACCACCTCCCCATTTCTTACATCCAACTCCCCCTCACAATCCTACCCCAAACCCACCCACCAAACCTCCATCCCTAGTCTCTGCCCTCCAAATACTATTACAAGGAAGACTGCCTCTGGAAGACGCTAAGGCTCAAACAAACCTCTGGAGGAAGGGAGTTCCATAGCATCAGGAAAGCAACTGAGAACACCTTCCTGAAAGCCCTCATCGTACGAACAAGACTAACCGATGGTACCCAAAGGGAGGTGCTCCCAGCCAATTACAGGTGCCACAGTGGGGCATGGAAGGACAGGTGGTCTCTCAGATACATGGTGCCCAGACCATTTAGGGCTTTAAAGTTCAAAACCAGCACCTTGAATTAGGCCTGGAAAGCTGTAGGTGGCCAGTGTGGACTTCAGAGCACCGGTGTTATGTGCCCTTAGCGCCTCACCCCTGAAAGGAGGTGAGCCACAGAATTCTACACCTGCAGCTTCTGAAGTCATCCAGGGCAGCCCTACGTAGAGCGTGTTGCAGTAATCTAGCCTTGAGGTGATGAAAGCATGGATTACAGTGGCCAGATCTGAATCAGAAAGAAAAGACTGCAGCTTCCTCACCAAATGGAGTTGGTGAAAAGTACTCCTGGCCACTGCTGCAACCTGAAAATCCAGGCACAGTAAGGGGTCCGGAAGCACTCTAAGGCTGCAAACCTGATTGACCAGAGGGGCATGAGTTCCATCAACAGGAGTCTGCCTCCCCAGACCCAAAGGCCGACCAGCCGTCATCACCTCAATCTGTCTGGATTCAACTTCGATCATCTCACTTATCCAGTTCCCAACAGCAGCCAGACAACAGGTAAGCACAGAGACTGCAGGGCCTGGGTCAGATGAAAAAGAGAGGTAAAGCTGGGTGTCGTCAGCATACTGATGGCACTTCACCCCAAACCTCTGAATGGCCTTGCCCAGCGCCCTCATATACATGTTGAACAAGAGGGGACATGAAGACGATGAGCAATCACCCATCACCACCATCTGGGACCTCCCCGACAGGAAGGAGTGGAACCACTCAAGCGGTCTTGTTCATCCCCGCCAAGTCCCTCAGTCGTGTCAACACCACCTTGTGATCAACTGTATGAAAGGCTGCCAAAAGATCTAACAAAATCAATAAGGCAGAATTCCCCTTGTCAGTCTCCAGGTGCAGGTCATTGACCAAGACCACAAGTGCAGTTTCCATGCCATATTCAGGGTGAAAGCCTGACTGAAATGGGTCTAGGAATCTGATGATATCGAGATGAGTTTGGAGTGTCGCATAACCACTTGTTAATAACCTTCCCTAAAAAGGGAAGGGTTAGAGACAGGCTGATAGCTGGCTGGGGAGTCAGCATCCAAAAATGACTTCTTAAGCCGGGGCCAGACAATAGCAGTTTTAGAATGTCTGACACTCAGGGAGCCACCAGACATGTGCAGGGACTAGATGCACATGGTGAGAGCTCCTGCCTGGCCCAAGAAAAGTGCTGATTTTAAAAGCCCTTAAAAGCACCGGTCACAAAGTGCCAATGCGAACGTGTGGGAACCCTCTGCCCCCCACCCCCCAAAAATTAGAAAAGGCTCGATTAAGAGTTTATCTCCCCAAATCGGGGGAGAAGGCCTGCAATAGTGGAACGGCAGAAGCAGACAAAATGCTGGCGACGGTGGGCGCAGCTTCTCAAGACAAGACTTCTGATTCTGAGTGACACCCAGACCCGATTATGGCCACCTTACAGGCCATTAGAGGTGAGCTATACAGCATTAAGGGTGAGATCACACAGTCCATACATAAACTGAGCACCTCTATGGAAAAATGAGTAAGAAAATGGACTTCATCGTGAAGGGAGTAGGAGTCCTGGAAAACAGGGTGAGGGAGGGAGAAGACAGAGACAGTTTTCAAACAGGCCGTGGTGGGTGAGGGGATGGGTGGTGTGACCACGGTATGTGGATGTGGGTGTGTTCCTGTTCCCATGGGTGCACACACATGTCCACTCATCTCCACGCATGAAGTAAATGGCATTGGAGCCCATTGCTCCATGAGTTGGTGATGAGTGGAACATGGGAGTGCGCATGCACACCCACCCACTGCGGGTGCCGTTCCTATGGGTGTCTCCATCCCCCCTGCACCTGCCGCAGCGTTCGCGTAGTCGCCCTCCCCACCACACACATGTGCGGTCGGAGGGTCGCCCATGTGAAAAGGCCCAGAGAGTTGGCTCATGATGGAAAAATACAAGAGATTGAACACTCCATGCTTAATATGCACGACAAAATAGAGGTTCTAGAAAATAGAAGTAGACGCAACAACTAGTGCCTAATAGGAGTCCCTGAGGGGAGTGAAAAAGAGGGAATGACCCCCTTCCTCCATAAAATATGAAGAGTTAACCCCCCGCCAACTAATAATCATGAAATTCCTGTGATCTCTGGATAAAGAAAAAATCCTCAGAGAAGCACAAAAGACATCTGAGATGGTACTTGAAAATAATAAACATAAGGTATTTCCTGACTGCTTGGGAGATGACAAGAAAGAGAAAACAATGGGTAATTTCAGACGTGGCGGGCCATTTGGCCCGCCAACCTGAACCCTGGACTAGGATCAGTCTCGGATCCCAGTCCGTGATCAGACCGGCCGTCCTTTAGACGTGCTGGCCTGATCGTGGAGGGGATTTAGGGAGGGGGCAGGGCTGCGCAGTGCGGCCGCTCGGCCCCCCCTCCTTTGTGCTCCACCAGCTGCCTGCCCTCGGGGAGATGGGCGGGCACAGTGGCCAGTCAGGCTGCTGCGCTCGATCCCGTACTGTAGTCTGGGTCACGGTCAGGACCAGGGCGAGATAACAAATGTTACCTTTGGTCCGTTCCTGATCGTGCTCCAGCTAACCACGATTCTGGAGGTGAGGCCGACCTCACCTCCTGAATCGTGGTTAGCTTTGAATGCTGCCAGGAATTCACCATGATTAACATCTGGCGCGGCTCAAACAGACGTTCGCACGATCACAGCCACCACACCGAATCCACTGTGATTCGGTGTGGTTGATCGTGATCACGTAACATCTGAAATTACCCAATGGCACAAATACTTGTATGCTTTTGAAAAAGAAGTTTTGCGGGCACAAATAGGATTACTAGCCACATTTGCATTTGAACATAGAGGCCAGAAGAGTCTTCTCACAGGAAGAGGACTTCCTGTTTTCTCCCCTAAAAATGCCTTGTATAATCTTCCTTAAGTGTCCTTAAAAGTGGAGGTGGGAAAGTATATTCCTATTTGACTAATTTATAGTTCCCATACTAGCTGATATATTCCCATATATATCAGCTAGTATGAGAATCCTTATCAGGATTCCCATACTAGCTGATATAGGGTATATTCAGACGCCACACTGAATTCCAGACTGGGATCGTTCCCTGACACCGGTCCGTCCTTCAGATATGCCGTCTGCATCACTAAAGCGAATTGGGGACAGAGTTGTACGCCGTGTGGCCACTCGGCCCTGCCCCTGTGCTCCCACAGCTGCCTGCCCTCAGGGAGACGGGCGGGCGCAGCAGCCAATGAGTTCGGTGTGCCCAATCGCTGACAGTGGCCGGGACCATGATCAGGAATGAGCCAAGGTAACAGACGTTACTTTTGGCCCTTTCCTGATCATGGTCAATCTAACCACAGTTCTGCCTCTGCGGCCGGCCGCAGGGCTGGAACTGTGGTTAGGATTGATCCCTTCCGGGTGTTCACTGTGGCGAACATCTGGCTGGGATGAATCAGACGTTACAGGGATCACAGCCACCCCACAGCATTCACTGTGGTTCAGTGGGGTTGACTGTGATCCCGTAACATCTGAAAATAACCATAGTAGTAAGCTCTGACCTGTTTGATAAAGGGACAATAGATGGTGCCAGAACCATATAATATAAGCTGCTGTCTTTTAAGCTGAGCCAGTATATTTGTAATAATAACAATTGCAATTTTACTGTGGTTAATAACAAAATTGAAACGTTAATAGTGTATTCGATTGACTACTCACTAACCTGACAGGTCAGAAGAATTTATATAATTTCATAAGGGTTGGGCAGGGATAAATAAACCACAAACAAGAGTGCCACTGTGGGCTTTCTCCCCTTTCATTCGGCTTGGGTAGCTGAGATGAAGCCTGTTCAGTTTGTTTATGGATTTTTTTTGTTATCTAGCTTGCAGAATATGCGATAGGTGTAAAGGGGTCCTCCCACCTGGTAGATCTCAAAGGGAGCAAGGAAGAGATGTAACAAAACAAGATCAGATCCTGATACTTATCTCATTTAAAGATGGCTGAAATAAAAGTAATGACTTTAAACATACAAGGACTGAATTGTGCTATTAAACACAGACGTGTTTGGCAATTTGGTAAAAAAAGTCAACATCTTTGCTTTACAAGAAACTCACCTACTGAAAACAGATACCCTAAGGTTTAAACATAAGATATTTGATCAAATCTTCTCAGACCCATATAAAAAAAGTCCGGGATCTCAATTTGTTTCTCAAATGATCTTAATTTTTAATTTAATTTTATTACTTTATTCAAACATTTGATATCCCGTGCCTCTTGCCAAAGGCAGCGGGGGGGGGCTTGCAATATATAAAAGTATAAAAACTCACACCAAAACACACAAACAGCAACATAAAACATCTAAAATAGGGGGAAGAGGGAAAAAAGGAGGAACATTTCCCCCCCCCAGGAAAAGAGGAGGGAGGGGAAAAGAATTACCCCAACCTTACCACCCCCATAAACATAAAAATCCACCCTCACCCATCTCCTTCGCCAAAGGCCTGGGGGAACAGCCAGGTCTTGCATTGATGTTGAAAAGATAGAGATAGATATTTATTACTTAGCCCAGTGGTTCCCAAACTTTTTGTGACCAAGTACCCCTTTTCAAATTTCCCAATGAGCTGTGGACCCCCACCAAATTTACGTAAATTTGCATAAGACGCACCCCTAAATTTGCATACTACAACAAATATTAATGTAAGCATTTGTGAAAATGCTTGTAACGAAATGCTTGTAATTACAGTTACAACAATTACAATTAAATTACAAATTAGAAAAAACAAGTACAATTATAGTCTTGATAAAAATGCTTGTAGTTACTGTGAACTTACTACAGTTATGTGTATGTACAAAAATTAACTGTTTTCAGGGTGCTAATGTGACGGGTGGGCTTGTTTAAGGTTGCAAAGTGAAATAATATTTGGTTTTATAGGTGAGTTTGTCGTAGGTCAGCTTCAACGTTCAGTTTATTCCTGTACTTTGTTTTCATTGATACCAAAGCTGAAAACCCACTTTCACATAAGTATGTCGTGACAAATGGCATCATGGCTTTGATAGCCTTATCTGCCAAATCAGGGTACTCCTTTTTTTATATTCAGCCAGAACTGAGCAAGAGGTATCTGCTTGAATTCAAGTCTTAGTCCCCCATCAGAGGATAACTCAGGCAACTGTTCTTCTTCTGTTGCTGTTAGACAGGACCTAGAGTTGCAGTCTGCCAGAAAGGGGTTTCTTATCCAATCATTTTCATTCCCTTTTTCTGGAAAGTACTGGCGAAACTGGACTTTGAGTGCCTCCAGGTGTTCCACGATTTCTCGTTGCACATCAGCATTGAGGTGCACTGAATTTTCATCCAAAAAGTTGTCAAGGGTTTCAAATGAATCAAATCTGTTCTGTCTCACATGAAAAAACCCCCCATTTTTATGTAGTTTGGGTCATAGCGCCTAGCTTTTCTGTGAGCTACAGATGCCTCCAAAGAATGACTACTTTGACGTTTTTGACTGGTGCTGGGAACTT
>QEPC01000382.1:512528-527706 GCA_003113815.1 Sphenodon punctatus
CATAAAAATTAAAAAGGGTCGGTGCCCGCAGGCAAGCTTGCCTCACCCCTGAATTTATCCTAATATCATTTGACAGCGTTCCCAAATCGTCTACCTTGACAGCCATAACCGGATTTGAATATAGTGACTTAAATAAAGTAGCCTTGGATCTATTTCTAATGCAGCCAATTTCCTCCATAAAATGCCTCGATCAATCAGGTCAAAGGCCATACGGAAATCTATAAAAGAAGCAAAAAGTGTTTGCCTAGCTTGAGTGTATTTACTTATTAGATGACTCAATACCAAGCAATGATCCATAGTTGATCGTCCCGCTTGGAAACCTGCCTGTTCGGGCCATATGACCCTATGCTCTCCCATCCAACTGTTTAAACGCAAAAGCAAATACCTTGCATAAAGCTTTCCAACTACCGACAATAAACTAATAGGGTGATAGCTTGCAGGATTCGCCCTATCCCCCTTCTTGAGGACAGGAACCACAATGGCCCTTCCCCAATTGACTGGAACCCTTCCCGTCCTATTTATCACATTAAATAAGGCGACCAGCACCGGAATCCACCAATCTTGGTACCGTCTTATAAATTCTAGAGTTACTAAGTCTACCCCAGGGGCCTTCCTACTTTCCCCACATTTAATTAAGAAAAGAACCTCATCAGCAGTCACTGAAGGCCATTCCTCGCCAACCGGTCCGGTATCCCTTGTGGCCTCTATCCCTCCCAAGTCTTGTCTTGCTGTAAATATCTTCCTGTAATGATCCTCCCATGTTTTACTTGGGATAGGGAAAATACTAGTTCTTAAATCCCCCAAAATGGGACTATTTACAATTTTCCAAAACTTGGAGGAATCTCCTGCATCTGCTGCTCTAAGCAATTTGCCCCTTCTCTTCCACATATATTCCGCCTTCTTGGTTTTAATCAATTTTTTATAATCAGCTTTGAGGGTAAAATAGTCTGGTGGCAATTCCTGCAAACCTACTCTCCATGCCTCCCTGCATTTCCTCATGAGAGCCTTCTTCCGGCTACTACATTCCCTATCATACCAGGGGTGCGATTGTCTGTCACCTTGCTTATTTGTCCCAGATTTCCGCACACCTTCCAAAGTCGGGTGAAGATAAAGGATAAGTTTGCCAAAAGCATCTATTGCACCGCCCAACTCTGAGCTGAGTAATTCAGATTGGAGTTCTTGACACTGGGAGGAACCAAATGCCTCCCCTAACGCCTGTGCCAGTTCTTCATTCCACGGCTTCCTAATGAATAATGAATTTGCCATCTTCCCCGGTTTTATCAACGTTGGGCAAAATATTAGTGTCCACTTCCACCAAAAGAGGCAGATGAGCACTAAAGAAAAGAGGGTTAATAAGAAATTTCCTAACAGTTGGCAAGGAATGGCTAGTAACCAAAAAGTAATCAGACACACTCCTACCCTGGTGACCAATAAATGTAAAAGCTCCTTCTAGATCATCAAAACATGACCCATTTAATACCCGTAATTTCAAGTTTCCAACCATCTCAGCCAATTTGATTCCACTTTCGTTGATATGTGAATCCAATGATGTCCTATCTCCCCTTAAAAAGATAAGAGGCAGATAGGGTTCCAATGCCTTGTCTGAGCATCCCATACGGGCATTAAAATCACCCGCCATATAAAAAAGGGCCATGGGAAAGTCCAATAACAGTGTTTCAACAAAGCTTTCTAACTTAGACCAATACTTCTTGTTAAAGGATCCTGCATTCCGTGGGGGGATATATACTGATAGGATTATTATTTTACTACCCTTCCCATGGAGAACAATATCTATTGCCAAAGGGGGCAACTCTTCCACCTTCAATATAGACACTTCCAAAAATTCTGCTACCAGACAGGCCACTCCCCCTTTTCATCGCCCTCTTGCCATATTGGATACTGCTGGAATAGCATAAGAAACGAATCCTTTTAATTTAGGTAAATCTTTCAGCCAGGTTTCCTGCAATAAGAAGATATGGAAAGTAGAAAGAATCCTGACAAAAGCAGGATCTCTACTCTGCGTCTGCCAACCAGCAATATTCCAGGAGCAAATCCGGAGTGATCTATACTCCGTTAACCCTGGGTGTCTCTCGTGTCAGTGAGGGACCCCTCTACACCTCCCCTCCAAGGGAATCTGGTGGAGAACTTCACCGTTTTCCACCTGTAACCTCCCTGATGCCTGGCCAACTAATACAGAGACTCTGTCAGGTGGTAAATGCATCTGGGGGTGTCTAGCCCTAACAACCTGTTCAGCCTGCTGACCTTCCTCAGCTCTCTTAGTACTCCATCTTTCAGTGTCTTGGCAGTCTAATGGAATACCCTTCTGTGCATGAGACTGTACCCATGAGTCCAGGGGTCGTGTCCCTGATCCCCCGTCTTCTAGTTGACTAACAGCCTACCATCACTTTCTGCAGGGGCATCTGCCATTTCAAGCAATCTTGATTGTGATGAACTTATTAGCTCTGGCTGCCCCTGTTGCATATCTATCATTCCATCAAGGGTACTTTCTGTGACCGCCATTGTGTCCTGAATTAGCAAAAGCTTCCCCAAGAGTAGATTCTGCTCCAAAGGGGTCATAGCTTCAAAAATTTTAACTATGCTATTTTCCTCCTCCAAGGGGGTGGATATGTCTGACCCAAGATCTGCAATTCCGCACCCCACCTTAATTTTAGGGGATTGTGACGGTATTGCTATAGGTTCTGGCACATTTTCCTGAGAATCGGATATCTGCTGACTAACTTGCATCTCTATAGGGTCCCCATTTAATGATTCACTGTTCATATCCTGTCTTCCTAAAAAACTCCCAGTATCTTCCTGCCTAAGTCTGACCAGGACCTCACCCCAAGCCTGCCTGGCCACTGGGGGGGTTCTTTTATAAAGACCCCTACAGTCAGGCCCCCTCTGGCCAGGAACTTTGACCATCTGCTCATCTGGCTGTCTGTAAGAAAAGACTCTCTCTATAGAGATACCCCATTGTAAGAGTAATCGTCTGTTTCGAAACATCTTTAACACCCAAGTAGGCTCTCCAAAATAGATCTTACAAATAATTGCCTGAGGATTTGTATTCTGGGTTATGAACTTACTTGTATCCCGTGAGTCCAATTTATCACCAAGCAAAAATGAAATATTCCGAGCGGCCATCATCTTGGAGTCCAAGTAGGAGTAACTCCATTCCACAATGGGCAAGCCTTAATCCAGATAGCAGTTTCGGTAATATACATAGTTCTTACCCCAGGCCTCTGCCAATCAACAATCCTCCTATTATAAGCAAGTGGTGGCAGATCATCTGATGATTGTGTAAGGCCAGAAGTAATAGGAAGGGGCACCTGTCTTACTGGAGGGAGGTCCTTCTTGGGGACACCTGAGCTATAGGCTGAGGCTATTAACTGCACTTGTCTCCTAACAGCCATAAAATCATGAGTCAAGTTCGTAAAATCACCCTGTATCTTATCCAACATTTTAAAAACACAATCACACATTTCCCTTACCCCAATATCTTTGTCCTTTTCCCCCATTGGAAGGATTGTCCGTTTCCTGTACCAACGGGGGGCCGGGGGGACAAACAAGACAGACGTTAGTGGAGGGTCCTTAATCCTGGAGCAAACTGGACCCTCAACTACCCCCTCCTGTTCTGGCTCAGAAGCCAGACAGGCAAATCTATTGGTGGAGAGGCTAGTGTCGGCAAACAGGAGGGGAGCTCTAGGAGTCACAAGTTCTGTAATTTTGGCCTGTTTAAGCCTTGGTTGATCTACCAGCCGGGGGGGAAACAGATCCCCTACCTCTTTTACGTTCGGCCATAGCAGAAGCCACCCAATCACCTCTTCCACTGAGCCCCTTCAGCAATCTAGGTTTCCGCTTTATGGCGTAGATGTAACCGCTCTCCTAGCGAGGGGCTGGCTCAGGCCCGGACAGCGCCTAAGGCCGCGCGCACAAGGGCGCGCCCTTGCGCACGCAGCCCTTAGGCGTGCATGCCTAGTGAGCTCCGGGTCCTATTCCCTTGGGCGGGCGGGGCTTCTCTCCCCGACCAATGGGAGTGCCACTCAGCCCTCAATCAACGCCCGCTCACACGACCCAGCTGCACCACGCCGCTACCGATCACCTCCGTCCAGCGGGCTCCAGGGCTCCCCGCGACTGCAGCACTCCAGCCACCCTTCACCACAGCACTCTTGGTCCTCAGCCCGCTATAATAATAATTAATAATTATAACAATCTTTACAGGTAAAACTAAATTTAAACACCCCAAAAATATAGCCCACTCCTTCATAAACAGTGGATTAAGCATTTGGAATAGCATAGCCTTGACAGCAGAAATTCTCCAAGGAACAGCTCCCTATACATCTCTGGCCAGTCTCTTGCAAGACGACGAAAAGGAACTATTGGAGGTATTAAAATTATTTTAAAAAGACAAAATCTGGCTGGTCAAACATATGTTTAAAAATTCAATAATTCTAACATAGGAAGAAATTGAAATTAAAGTTAAGAAGAAAATAAACTTCCTGACGTATTTAAAATTGAAAACTAGGCTGACCCCAAATGTATAGATAAAGCCCACTACACAAGACCAGTCAAACCTATTGAAACAGTCCTCTTTGAACCTACAAGCCATAACGTCCGATCCAGAATGTACAAAGAAATAAAAATACTTACTAATTTTCCTGACACAGGTTATATCAGTTGCTGGGAAGATGAATTCATGGACCATATTGATGAATCTGAAATGGAAGAAATGTGAAAGGTTAACAATAAATGCTCTTCATTCTTGGTCAGAAAAATTCAGGTTAAACTTTGTTATAGGTGGTACCATACACTGGTTGGTCTGAAAAAAGCTAATGTGATAGACTCTGACAGCTGTTGGAGGGGGTGTGAGATGGCTGGCACAGCACTCCATTTTTGGTGGGAGCGCTCAGAGATCCTGCCTGTATAGAGGGAGGCTTGGAAATGGATGGATGGTATTGTAGCTGGAGTAATCCCTTTCTGTCCTAAAGTGGGACTGCTAGGTATAGTCCCTAAGGAATCCTATATAAAAGAACACCAGCAGGTTTGTCAACAAATCAGATTAGCAGTATTACATTCCATTGCAAGTAAATGGAAATCCCAAACTCCTCCAATGATTATAGATGTTCAGATCAGTCTATGGTACATGATCACCATGGAAGGAATATCAGATGTTAATAACAAATTAGAGGACTTCTACGCCTTCTGGACTAACTGCTGGACAATCATTAATGATGGACTAAATCTCAAACCCGCTACAAACACTATACTTCTGCAAGACCTATAAACAAACCATCTTACCTATGAAAATGCAACTTCTGCTGCTGGGACAGCTCCCAAGAACGACTTGCACCATCTGTTATACCTGTAAGGAACTAACTGATCCTTACTATTTATTTAATCTTTTTCATTACTTTTATTTGTTATGCTTTTACTACTTTTAAGTTCATTTTTGACTTAAGTTGATGTTTTCGCTATATTCTGTTGAAACTTTTTTGTAACGAGCAGTTCTTGCTCAGCTTTTAGTTCCAAAATGTTAGTTGTGTCTGAGAAACAAGTGTAACCTGTATACAAAAAAACATGTAACTGAGTTGCGTCCAATAAAGCTCATTTTGGAAAAAAACAAACAAAAAAAATCTGACACCCTACCCTCCCTAAGGGAGGCATTGACAGTCCCCGCCAGCAATGACCCCAGTGTCTCCCGGCTGGCTTTGACCTTACCTAGGCAAGTATATAGTTCACCATTGGTTGCCCACACTACCGAAGCACCTCCCCTATATTGGTAGGTGATACCAATTGAAACTGATCCAAATAATCAGGACAAGACTGAACATCCATAACCTCAAACACTGATTCTGCAGGTAAAATGGCAGCACCTAAATATGAGCGATTTTTGTCGGCTAAGTAATTCATAAAAATGTCACAGCGGGCATTAGATTATTCAATTTCAGGGAGAGACAGACAGAACTAACCAGGCCCCTCACCACAGGGGTGAGCTCTGCTGAACAGCTTTGCTGGACAAGACTTTGCAGACACTATGATAGCAGAGAAGAAAGCATTCTTTGCTGCCATCGCAGCCACTGCATAGTCTTTTTAAAAAATATGCCACAATCTGTCTTTTTCAGCATGAGTCGAGCACCACCTGCAGTCAACCACCTACCCTCCTGCTTCAGCTGCCTCAGGTCCTCTGTAAACCAGGGGGACCTGCTCTGCCGCAGTGGAGGGAGCAGATGTCTGTGTGCAACCATGTTGATGGCCATGGTCAAGATGTCATTCCACAAAGCGATCAGGCCATCAACAGATTAGCCACTTTCTCAGGAAGCCTACCATGCTGTTTTTCAATCTCCAATCTTTCTTTCTCCACTGCTTGGCCCAATTTCTCCTTCCTTGCTAGCAAGCCACTCCACTTCAGGCCGAAACCCCCTTTCAAGCTGCTGGCTAGATGGCCAACATTAGCGTTGTCTGTAGTAGAGTCAGACTTGTCCATGCTAAGTCTCTGCAGGATGAAGACTCCTCACAAAGCAGCCTCACTTTGGGGTAGCGCAGTGTGTCTCTTTACACTTCACAGTCTATTTACAAAAGCCCGGTATTCCTTCTCTACTCACACTCAGTTGTGTCCACAGTCTCTGGGTTTTGCACTCTCCTCCTGAAGCCCAGCAGACCCCTTTCAATTTAGGCCAGCTTCTAAGCTGAAGTCCTTGAAAACAGAGCTCCTTTCACAACCTACTCCCATAGCAGCCTCCTCAATACTGAGCTATGGCTCAGCTTTAACCTGTTCTTGGCTAGTTCTAATGCAGCTGCTTAGCAATTAGGCATTATCCTGCCTTCCTGACAACTAGCCCAGCCCTCGTGTCGGCGGTAGCTGCCTTAAAAGGCTAGTAGCCTGCAAGGACTCTGGCCTGCTACACAGATTGCAAATGCAGGCCAGGTATATGGTCAGGTAGAAGGCAATGATATGGGAGGGAGCAGGGAGGTGATTAGGAGGCTTGGTGACTGAGGCTTGACTTTTGTAACTCCCTCTTCTACGGGCTGCTAGCAGTGCTTATGTCACTTGCAGTTTGTTCAGAATGCAGAAATGCTTACTCCTTTGGGCAGCTGTGATCATATTATGCCTGACCTACGTTCTTTGCATTGGCTACCTGAGGAGTGACAGATTGAGTTTGACTGCGCATTTGATTTTTAGGACCCTTTTCCCTGTCCCATTTTAAAAAAATAATAATTGCTTTTAAATTGGTTTAAAATTATTTTTGTGAAGTACTCAGAGTGCCATGTAAGGCAGGGGGGTGTTATATACATTTATTATTAATGTTTCTAATCCCAGTATTTATAACCGCAGTCATTATAACTTGGGTGTAAACTACCTGTAGCCTCTGCTGTACATGTTCTTACTGTTCACCACAACCCAACTGAAAGCACATAGCAAAAGCAGAGGAAGAGCAGTGGGACTGAAAGACATAGGCAAAGTGTGGGTGCATGGAGCCTAAGTTGTAAGCGAACACAATATACGAGACTACAAAATAGCCACTGTTTACATGGTACATAAGGCAGTAGCCTTAAATTATAATTTCCATGTTTTTTGGAGCATGGCTGAATTTGTGAAAGCTTTAAGTCCTCTCTTTAATCATAGGATTTTGATCTAAAGACTTCACTGTTTTTTGAAAGGGGAGTGCACTAAACTCCCCCTGTTGCCACAGTACCAACCTGAGTTTGGTTGGCAGCTAAGCAGCCAGCTAGTGAGTTTCTCTTTTAGCCCAAACTTTGCTCCCAGGTGTAAAAAGCAAAAACAACAACAACAAACTGCTGGTGGTAAACTGACCACCTTGTCAGTTTCACCAGCAGGGGTAGGAGGGACTGGAGAAGAATATTGCTTTGCAGATCCCTCCTCACCTTAGCGTTTCCCTTGCAGCTCTGAGGCTTCTCAGTTATGCACCTGAAGGAATTCTGTGTAACTCATGTACCGTTCCTCGGTGCACGTAATCACATACTGTCTCTCTCCCAATGAGTTTCCCTTTCAGCCCCAGTTTTGACAGTTTCACCTGTGTGTGTGGGGGTGGTGGTGGAGAGGGGAGTGATGGAGAGGGAGATTGCCTCGAAAACCCCTCCTTTTGGTGAGTTTTCCTTGCAGCCCCAAGCTCTGTCACTTTCGCCAGAGGGTTTGGTTCAAAACTGGGAGCAGTAGCTTTGTCAGTTTCACCTGCTGTGGAGTTTACTTGGCAACCGGAACAGCCAGCCAGTGCATTTCCCTTGCAGGTCTAGGTGTGTTTCTTTCACCAGCGAAGTTTTTTCCACCTGGGAGCAGCCTTCTCAATTTCATGGACAGGTGAGGGTAGGAGGGGAGATTGCAGACCTCTCCTTTGAGGATAAGAAGATCCCTTGCAACCCAGATCTTTGACAGAATTCCTTGAAGTACATATCTGACAAACACATGTAAACATCCTCAATGCACCTAGTTCCATACAGTCTCTCTCTTGACTCTAATCCTTCACCAGGAGGGGAAAGAAAGTCAGGAAGCCATGGTGAGGAAATTGAAAGAAAGGGGGGCCTGGTCCTTACACCTGTCATTCTACCCAGCTCCCCGTCATTTCCGGTGCTCCCAGTGGCTTCTTATCCATCATTCCACCCAGCCCTCTATCATTCCAGATGCATCTTGTGGCTTCATACCTTTTATTCCACCCAAATACCCATCATTCTAGCCACTCCTGGTTACTTCTTACATGTCATTCCACCTGTCACTCCATCACTTCAGGTGTTTACAGTGTCCTTGTATCGTCATACCACCCAGCTCCCCATCATTCCAGGTGCTCCCTTTGGCCTCTTCCATGGCATTCCACACAGCTCTCCGTCATTTCAACCACTCCTGGAGACCTACCAGTTATTCTATCTAGCTCCTCATCACTTCAGCCGCTCTTGGTGGCCTATCTGTCATTCTGTGTCACCCTATGTCATTCCTGCTGTTCCTGGTGGTCTTGTATTCATCATTCAACTCAGCCCCTCATCGTTCTAGATGCTCTGAGTGGCCTTCTACCTGTCATTCCACCCAGCTCCCCTTCCCATCTTTCCATTTCCTCTACATGGCATCCTTGCATCCCCGCCCCCCAGCCTTTTTTAGTCCTCCCCCTCTCCCATCTTCTTTGACGTTTCAAATTCTCCCCCACTCCCTTTGTTTCAGTTAAACATCTGCCGCCGTATTGGTTTACTTCCCATTACGGGCTACTGGCATTCCCCAAACCCCCATTACTTCCAGTTGGTATTCCTGTTTCCAATGGTCATTCCTTGTCCCTCTCCAGTATACCTACTGAGGAGTTTGCTTGGCAACCAGAACAGTGAGTTTCCCTTTCAACCCCAGCTCTGTCCCATCCATAGGGTGCAATAAATGTCCCTGGCATCTGTACAAGAATAGGGTGTAGTAAATGCCACTCAAATCTGTAAAAGCTTACCACCTTGCGTTTCATAGAACATTAATGAAACGGACAGCAGGAAGACACTTTTCTCTCCCCTTTTACCAAAATGGGCACTTCAAAACATTAGAACTTCAAAACTATACAATGGTTTTTTAAAAACTCAAAATCCATTCAGGCTGCACTTGAATTTTTGAGCACTGCTAGATTTCTTAATACTATTCCCAGAACAGTCTCCATGAGCAAAAATTTCGTAAGGGAGAAAATGTCATTCTGCCTCCAAAATTCAAACATCTTTAACTTCCTTATTTTTAATCCGAATTGTCTGAAATTTGGACAGAGGCTGCTTTCACATGTTATGTTTTCTGCTGCAAAATCAGTATTACCACAGATTTTAATCACGTGAATGCTCTTTTCTGTGTCAGTGACGGGAACTTGGGTAATTAGAATCGTGGATGACAGGGTAGGGCACCTTTACAGTGTATCTTATAATTGTGGCAGTTTGCCAATGGGAGCACATGCGGTACCTTAATTCTTGGTTAGGTCTTCTGGGTACCATTTTTACCATAGAAACATGCCGGGAGTGAGAGAGGATGTCAGGAGGAAGTTCCTTGCTGCACTTTACTGCTTCCAAACTAGCTGCTCTATCTGCATTTGGCGTTGGAGTCGTGTGCAAGGTGCAGGTCTTCCAACTGGACCGTGAGGAAGGTTTTCATCATTCCCCATGAGGTAGGTCTCTGGCATGATGCCCCTGTGTGTGTGGCCAGTAGTGTGGCAGCTATGGGGAGGTGTGAGAGCGCAGGGTCTGCTGCTGTGGGGAAGGCTGAGAGAGACCGCGTGCTTGTGTTTGTCCAGAGGATCTGCTGTTGCTTTAGGGAAGTGTGAGTGTGTGCATGCAAGGGATCTGCTTCTGTGAGCAAGGCTATGAGTGTGTGTGTGTTTGTGTGGGGTGTGTGTGTCTGCTGCTCCTTTTAGAGAAGGCTGTGAGTGTGTGCACGTACAGGGGGTCTGATTGTGAGTGTGTGTACGCGCATGCATGCATGCATCCCCCAAGCGGAGGGGGTTGGTTTTGAGCCTTCTTGTGAGCTAGAGCGGGGTGGGGGTTGTATTGGTGTGACATGACCGACATACTTCGTGACTGCAGACATTACTCTTTGGTTATTCATTTTTCAGACTCTTCAGTGGTGAATCCTCCTCCAACCCCAGCTAACCAGAAGCCAAATACTGAGGGGAATCATCCAAACACTGGTTTTTCATCTTCTGTGCCACCCAGTCTTTTGCATTGGATCTTACTGGAGGGAGACAAGGAAAAAAAAGAGTGTCTGTTCTTGTGCTCCCCATTGGAGTGAAGCTGAAACGAGCCTGTTCATAGAGGGCAAAGACATCTAGGACTGAATTATAGAAATGAGGAGGTATTCAAGGAACTGGCTGCTTCTTTGGCTAACCAAGGGTACAGACGCACTCTGGAGCAGCTGTGTTCAAAAGCAAAATGCCTCCGCGGACAGTATAAGAAGATAGGAGTATAAGCACAACAGCAAATCCATGAACAACAGAAAAGTGGGAGAACGAAGAGCTGCTTGACAGCTAACTGAACCTCCAGGGGTGCGGTTGTATGGCCCATACTCTATGGGTCCGGTGTGATTTGTTGTGGAGGCTTGCCACAATGAGGATGAGGAATTCCTGGACAATGATGAAGAAAGCCAGACACCATTGTTCACAGACAGGGAAGGGAATGAAGAGGTTGTGGTACTCAAGATGGAGGCAGTAGAGCCTGACGTCCATCCCCAGAACCATGATGACAACTGGTACTCAAGGCAGTACCAGGGAAGCATTCTCCTGGACAGAGCCGTAACTAGCCTACGGCCAATGTGCCAGTGACCACATGAGTATTTACATGCCCCAGGGCAGCTGAATTCTCAGCTATGTGTCTGTCACGCCACAGCTGCCTGCCCTAGACTCCCTTCGCTGCTGTTTCTGCCAACCAGTGCTAAGCAGAAGTGCTTATCCAGTACTTCCAGCAGAAGTGCTCTGCCCTGCATGGAAAAGCTCCACATCTACCCATTAGTACAGGCTAAGAACTAAGGGAATCTGGGACAGGCAGTCATGGCATCAGAGCTGATGATTCAGCTGCCCTGGGGCATGGTTGGCTGGCGCCCCTTATGTAAATTTGTCTGTGGCCACCGCCATGTTGGCCATAGGCTAGTTATTCTGCTCCCGGATGACCCATCTTTGAGAGGTCCAGAACACTTGAATGTAATGGCTCCACCCACTACTGAGAACAGAGGCAATGGCACTTGGAACCTCAATGACATCAGGTACAAGTCAGTTATGAACCAGGTTTCTGGGTGGAGGGGTGGCTGGGTTGCCATGTAATTGCAGCTGGGTAGCAGGTTACATGAGGTAGCTAGGTGGGTACCTTCGTAGGTGGATAGCTGGGGGGTGGGCACCACATGTGGGCTGTAGTGATGTGCATTAATGGAATTGTTTTTATCTCGGCAGGAAGTGAGCCAACACAACAGGGATGGACCACGCACAGCCATGATGCACATGAAGGAGCTCAGGAGGAGGAAAAAGGCCTCATGAGTGAACTTTGCCAGAGACCTTACCCAGAGTTGCATGAAGGCAGCAATGACACTTTCACAGAACAGGCTCACAATCCACGTGGCCACACTGGAGGAACTAAGGAACCATCGCAAACTGAGTCTGTGGAAGAAAGCACTGGACGAACAATGATTAGACCTTGCCAAGAGATTTTTGGCTGACAGCGCTCTTTGCACCATAGCAATAGAAAAAGTGGGTGATGAGCTATGCAGCCGGATGTCGGAGACACTGAAGGGCTTAGTCCATGTCATTCAAACTTCTCAGGGGAATGCTTTATACCACACGTTCCCTGCTGTTCAAAGGACTCCCTTAAGCTCAAGAGCCTCATATGTGTGGCAACCCATCTCGCTGCCCCATGTGCCTGCAGCGTGTGCAGAACACGCAACCACAAGTGTTGTGCTGATGCAAACAACAACAGGTTCTTACAAAGGGAAAAGAAAAGGTGGAAATGTCAATTAAGCACTTTCCTTTCAACATTTCTGTTTTTCATAGTAAAGCTTGTTTGCTTGGTTAAGGAAAAAAGTCTTAATATTTCCTTCAGAAGCTGGGTATCTTAAAGTTTAAAGAGTTTTTTTTTTAAAAAAAAAAAAGACTAATTTTTGGTTAAAAAAATTAAAAGGTATAAGGGGGAAAGCAACGGGCATGCACACAGGCTAGATGCAAACGGCTGGAGCTCCCACTGGGCTCAAGACAAAAAAAACCAATTAAAATGTGTGGCGGAGGTGCGCCAATGCGCCCTAAGGGTCTGGAAATTCCTTGACTCAATTAAAAAAAACAAAAAACCAAAAACAACCTAAAAAGGCCACCATTCAAAGCTTCTACCTCCTGAAAATCAGAACACCTCCAGCGTAGAGGGGGCAAACGAGGAAGAGAATATGGCGGCTGCAGGGCCTGCTTCACAGCAGGGAGAACCCTCTGAACCCACTGACGTGCTGGGACATCTGGAGCAGGTTGTAGCAGCCCTTAATGCAATCTGAGGTGAGCTTCAATGCACTAAAGGAGAAATTAAACAATCCATTGATAAGCTTGGGCACCACAATGGATAAAATGAATAAGAAATTGGACTCTGTGACTGAGAGTAAATGTGTTAGAAAATAGAGTGGGGGAAGCAGAAGATAGGGAAGTTGCCCGGGACTCCAAGATTGTAGAAATGGAAAAGTCCTTGCTAACAATGCAAGAAAAACTAGAAGATCTGGAGAACAGGAGCTGCCGCAGCAACCTGTGCCACCTTGGAGTCCCTGAGGGAATGGAGAGGGAGGGAATAATCCCCCTACTCCAGAAGATCTGGCAAACAAAGAGGAACTCTGGCAGAGTGAAATAGAAAGGGTGCACTGTACCTTCAGGGCCAAACCCCATGAGTTCCTTCACCCAATTATAATAAAATACTTAAGATTCCAGGACAAAGAGAAATCCTCTAGGAAGCTAGAAGGCAATCTGATTTAATTTTTGCCTACCAAAAACTAAATGTATTCCCAGACCTTGCCTGGGAAACCAGAAAGAAACCAAATCAATGGCACAAATATATGCTAGCATTTGAAAGAGTGGGTCTGCAAGCTCAAATTAGGAACCCAGCTCGATTTGTCTTAAGCCACAGAGGACAAAAACGTGTCTTCACTCAAGAGCAGGACTTGCAGAAATACATTGGGAAACGTTTTACCTGAATTGAAACACACTATTTTTTCCTAACTAAGGAAAACACTTTGGTTAAAGTTTCAGATTGAACATTTTAATATGTTGCATTAATTAGATTTAGCCACTAGATGGCATTATAGGCTAGGAAATCTATATAACTGTTGTAACCGAATAAGAGGTGCATAGTTGATAAGTCATAAAAAGGCTATACTTGAGGTTCCCCCCCCTAGGAAAAAAGGAGGGGAAGGAACTTAAATTGAACATATGGTTTTAAAATAAGTGTGACCGCGCATAAATAGATATACATAAACCAACAAAAAGGGACAATTTGGACCTCAAAGATAAAAACAGGGCTCAACCGTGACAGATTGCCTCTGAGACGAGCGTTACTGTTGGATTTCCCACCTCCTTTGAACTTGTTTCTAGTGTTAAAATGAAGTTACTGGTAATTACTCTATACCTTACAAAATTTAACTTGTACTGGTTACCTCAAATAGATACTTTCTACTCCATGAGCAAAGACAAAAGTACTCCCAAAAGGGGAAAATCCCCAAAGTTTGCCCCAAGTGCAGGGGAGGATTGGAACCTAACTTTTCTTAGCTTTGAATATGGCTGAAATAAAGCTTATGACCCCTAATGTTAGAGGCCTTAATTTCCCCATAAAACACCGAAGGATTTGGCAACACACTATGGCATTAAGACACAGGATACCCATATACTGAACAAAGATTCTTTCAGAGTAAAGCATAAAAAAATTTGAGCACATTTATTTCTCATGTGACCCTCACAAGAAAACTGACTGGTATGAGGGAGTGGGTGTCACTGTGCACATGGTTATTATTAGAGGTGTGTAAGGTACAGTGGCTCCGGGTCGTGTATGTGGGAGACGGGGTTGGGGCACGCGCGGGCATGCAGGGACCGTGCAGAGGTTCCCCTGGGGGTGGGGCGGGGCGGTAGGCACCTCCCCTTCCTGGGCGCTCTCCACCGCCCGGTCCTCGGGTGCCTGGAAGCGATCTGCCGAAAACAACCCCCCCCTTTGGTGTTTTCGGCACCTTGGCCTTGGAGTGCTGATTAGTTGGTATGTGAGAGCTCCTGTGTTGTGCAGCTGTGCTGGGTCTGCACCCCATGCCTCGCTCGGTTGTGCTACAATGTTGCGGTCCGTGTCTGCCTTCCCTGTCCTTGGGACCACCGGGAGGCCCCTCGGCCCCGGAAGGTGTGCGAGGCCCCAGGAGCTCCTTGCTACTCTCCCCGGGCGCCTGGACCATGGCTGCATGTCCATCCACGGGGCTTCCGCTTCACGTGCCCCATGGGGCCCCCCGTATCTGGAGCTACACCGAGACCATGTCCCTCTGTGACTTGTGGCGTAGCCCTGCCGTGCAGCTGCTCCTGGGCCACCCGGACAGCCACGCCTTCGCGAGCCTGAGCTCTGGACTCCGTTACCTGGGCCGGGATGCGAGCGCCCAGGACTGCCGGCTCCATGCCGAGACCCTGGGGCTGGTCCGGTTCCCTGAAGGGCGCGTGCCCGTGAATAGGTGTTCGCATGTGCCCTGGTC
>QEPC01000382.1:534739-549592 GCA_003113815.1 Sphenodon punctatus
CTATGGGGATGGGGTGCGGGGTGGGGAAAAAGCCTATGGGGTGTGGGATGGGGGGGAAGTCTATGGGGGTGGGGTGGGGAAGCCTATGGGGGTACGGAGGGTCCAGGGGGAGAGGGGAGGGATATCGTACCTGCTGGCTTTGGTGCATCTCTGTTGTCCCGCCCGGACTGCAGGTGTGTGTGTGTGGACTTTAGTTTTTTTTTTTAAATTGCCCACATGTCCTGCTATCCTCCGCGGAGGCAGGACGCGTGGGCAATTAAAAAAAGAAAAAACCAACAAAAAAACCCACCTTCCCTGCCTTGCCGCTTCCCTCCCCCCCCCGCCGCTCTGAGCAGCACATGGGGGGCGGGGAGTGGCAAGGGGCAGCGGCAGGGAAGCGACTGGGCTGGCAGCATGATGTTGGAGAGGTGAGCTCTCCAACAGCACGCCGGCAGCCATGTTGAGCTGCATGTGAGGCAGGGAGTAGCGCGCTGGTTCCTGCCTCAGTCCCCCCACCCTAGGGATCTCGCCAGGGCTGTTTCAGCAAACGCCCATGCGAGATCTTCCATTGAGCCCATAGGGCTCAATGGAAAAGCTAGCCCCTCCCTCCACAGCATGTCCTATACGTGCTGTGGACGGCTAGGCTCAGCCGCCCAAATCGCGTTTTCCATAGAAAATGTGGTTTGGGCTTAGCCTTTTTGTCTCTTGCGGGACCCACTCCTCAGGAGTGGATTCCGGAAGGGAGAACTCAGTCTCAGACAGCGCCAGCTGGACCGGAGCTTCTGACAGGTGACAGCGCTGCAGCCGGAGCAGCCTCTGACTTTCTTCTCAGAGGCTGCTCCGGAGCAGCCTCTGAAGCAAGCAAAGTCAGAGGCTGCTGCCTGCAGCGCTGTCAGATTCAGAAGCTGCAGCAACGGCCAGCGGGGCTTTTTTTTTTTTTTTAAAGTCAGCGGCGGCTCGGTGGCACTTGGGGGGGGCTCTGCCCCAAACGCCCTGGGTCGCCAGCCACCACTGCACGGCTCCCTCTCCTCCTTTCTCTCCGAGTTCGAGTCCTGGCTCACCCTATTCTCTCTGATGACATCCCCACACTCATCCTTGGTGACTTCAGTATTCATGTTGATGCGCCCTCTCAGCCTCGCATCGCCTGCTTCCTCTTCTTAGCCTCTTTACTCTCCACCTCTGGACTATCTCCCCAACCCACACTGATGGTCACTCTCTTGATCTCGTGTTCTCTAGGAACTGTGATCTCCGATCTCTCCTTCGAGCCCCATCCCATCTTTGATCATTTCCTTGCCTCCTTCAACCTCTCCCACTGCTCCCCCTCCTCTTCCCCGTCCCTTCCGCGATCTGCAGGCCATTGTTCTCCAGGACTTTGCCTCCTCCCTCTCTCCTCCCCTCAGTCTTCTCCTTCTCCTCCCCTGACTCTGCCATCTCCACCTTCAACTCCTCTTTTGCCTCCACCCTTGACTCCCTTGCCCCCTCTCCTCTCGCCTGGCTCACTCCCGTAACCCTCGCCCTTGGCTCACCCCCACCATTCAACATCCCCACTCCTGCACCTGGGCTGCTGGACGCCTCTAGCGCAAATCCTACTACCATGCTGACTTCCTCCACTTCAGNAAGGTATGGGACCTCTCATGACTGTAGTAAGAGTGATGTGGCGGCCACCCCGGGGACCGCCCGTGTCCTCCGAGGTATGGCCCACCCCTCCCGCCTGGGCCTGGGTTGGAAGTTGGCTGCCTTTGCTCTAGCTCTGCCCGTGGCCCCGGCTTGTACAGAGACGACTTAATGAGCAGCTAATTCTATGAAAACCTTCTAATTAAATACCCTGGACCCCTGCCACCGCAAACCACCAGTCTTTGCTTGGCTGGTTTGACATTTCCCATTCTGACCTTAAAGTAACTGCAACAGCTTGTCTTTTATCACTTGCCGATACAGATCGACGCCCACCTTGGAAAGATGAACCCCGTCCGGCCTATATAGCTCAGATCGGGAAAAACGGATATCCTGGTGGATATCCACTTTCTCATTAATTTTCCTGTGTGCCCCATCTATTTTGCCTGGCCGGATCGCATCATTCCATCTAATTCGTTCTATCATATGTATCCAGACCAGCAAGGTGGCAGACAATAGCCTGGACGCCATGACCCAGTCCCTTTTTATTCTAACCACTAGCTTGAGCCCTGACAATTCTGGAAGGTTGTTCTCGCCCAGGTGGATTATCATGATATCTGGAGGGCGTCCCCTAGCAGCTCCGTGGAGGAGGGGCATTAATTGTTCCCACCTCATGCCTCGTCTGGCCTTCCACACAACCTCCGCTCGATTACTGAGCCCCAGCTGGGTGCCCCAGTGTGTGCGGCTCGCAGCCTTGCCCACCTAGTAGACAATGCTGTGGCCCACAATCCAGACCAATTTTTGCCGGCCCCTTGGTCCTGCTCCTGTAGGCAAAACAGATTGGTGTTAATCAAGACGGGCTGCAATTAGGAGAGGTCTCGGACATAAGATCAAAATGCCGCTGATCTCCCCCTCCCTATCTCGTGAATCTTGTCTTTGGAGAAACCCAGTGCGGCTGCGTAACTGGCTGCGCCTATACGAAAGGAGTGAGACCCAAACCTGTGAGTGGGTTGGCTAATCCACCGCAGGGCACTGTGGAGGATGCCTGGTGACCAGTGTCCCTTCCTGGTGAATAAGGAAAGGGCCGGGGATAGGGGGGTGTATGGACATTTAACTGCATGAGGCAGCTACTGGGTACAATTTTGTACAGACATCCCTTTGTAGTTTGATACTTTGCCCCCGCGCCCTCTGATCACTCTTGGACTGCTGGAGGAAAATGGATATGGAATGGTCCCTTAATGTTACGCCCCCTGACTAATAACCCCAGTTGCAAGGTCAGACCTGGAGGCAGCTGCTAATTCGCTGATATGAAAGACCCCCAAAAATGCCAACAAGAAGGCGGTGGTGAATAAGGTAGCCTCGTATGCATTGAAACAGGTATAAGGGAGGGAGTTCACTAGCACCAAAAGGCTCTCCGGGGTGATTGGCAACCTGTGATCTACTCTGGTACTGTGTTGGTGTGACCAAGACTTGATCAATTTTCCAGAGGAAAAGCCCTAATCTGGGGAGGGGTGACCCGCTAATCTGCTGGAAAAGGAAACCGCAGCCAATTTGCCCGCAATTGTGGGTGGTGCAAGGCCCTCAGAGCACCGTGCAATCGCAAATTGCTGCACGTGAGGTTCGGGAATAGGGAAACCTAAGTCCCAGCCCTTGAGTGACCTTAACTCTTGGAACTCAGCGAATGCCCTGGCGTATGACTCCCTGGTGCTGGGGGCGACCGAACCCTGGACAGTGTTGTACAACTCTACTGTCCAATGTTCCATAATTGTGGGTGCATGACCTCGGGTTCCTCGTTGGGGCTGGGCTGTTGTGCGGGGGATGGGAGGGGATGGGCTACAGTGGCTGGGAGCTGATATACTGGCTGGGGCTCTGGAGCTGGCATTGAGGAGCATCAGCAGAGTGAGTGGGAGGGAGGGAGGTGGCGGCTAATCCATCCCTTTCCTCCCTTCTTATTCACCACGCTGCAGTACTCAAGCTCACCGCTGGGCTCACCCCTTTGCCCAAGAAGCCTGGGCACTATTGTGCATGCGTGAGCCAGCAGAACTGATTTTTAATCTTTAATAACTTGGTTTTTACTGCATCAAACACTTCCAGATTCCAGCAGCACTTGATGGGGCTCTCAAACTACAAGGCTGTGATGGCTTGGGGCTCAGCTCAGCTGAGGGGGGAGGAGATATTGATGGTTCAAAATAGTTGGGATGCTATGCCCTTTGACCACCAGCAATTAACATTTAAACAGTTATAGCTTTTGATTTTCTGACTGGATCTTCTTTAAATTTTGCATGTATGATGCTCCCCACAAATATAAGCCATGGATAAATTTTCAGAACTGTAGCTAAAGCAGTTTCCTCAGTATCAGGGCTTCAGCAGTCCCCTGTTTATAATGGAGAGTGGTTCTGCTTTTAACTTACTTGCAGCTATTGCTGCAAGTAAATTTTGATAAAATAGGAAGGGGGCTCAATATAAAAAGGATCCTAGTTAGGTTATTTATGTTAATTTCCCCCCAAAGAGGAGTAGTCCTTGCCATCTACTTTAGTCAATTACCATCTGCCTGATTAGAGGGTCCAAGTTCATCTTTACTATGTTTTTAATTTCCTTAGGAAACAAAATGCCAAGGTGTGTGTGATTTATTTGCTGCCATTTAAATGTATAATTCAAAGCTGCACCCTTTGAGATTTTCATTGCCTCTGATTTATTTTGCAACTAGAACACTTTCCAAAATGGCCTATAGTTTGTAGGATATTGGAGATAGACTGCTCTGGGTTTCTTACAAACAGGAAAACAAGAGATGAAAATCTCCAAATGCAGATGAGACTTTCCTATTTTAATTCCCTGGATGTTCTCTTATTAATGCTGTTAATGGCTCTTGTGCAAGGTTAAATAGAAGGGGAGAGAGGGAGTAAACTTGTCAAGTACCCTGAAAGATCAGAAATGCTGGGGAGGGGATACTAATTGTTAGAATATGGGAATTAGGTTTGGTGTATAAGAGTTTTTTATCCATGAAATTAAGTATTCCCCAAGTCCAAATTTGTTTAGGATAAGAAATGAGTATTGCCAGCTCACCCTATCAAAGGTTTTTTCTACACTGAGAATGATAGCCTAGGAATTTCTGGAGTACTGAGAAAAAGCTATGATATCAATTAATTGACATGTTATCTCTACCACGTGTCTCTTTAATAAAAACCCACCTGGTTGAGATGAACTGTGGCATTCATCATTGTTTCAAGCCTTCCATCTAAAACTTTTGAGAGTATGTTTATATCCGAGTTGATGGAGATGGGCCTGTAGTGACTGTAGTGGTGTAGGCCTCCTCCTCACCTCTTCCTGCCAGTTCCAACCCCTTCCCCCTCTCTCTCCTTCCCCTCCTTTTGAGGCTCACTTCGTCTGCCTCTACTCCCCTCTCCACCTCCGTGTTGCTGTCATGGCTCCAGGGGCGGCTGGTGGGTGTTGAGGTTGGAGGGGCAGTAAGGTCGGCCGACCTGCCGGCGGTGAGCTGCTAGGCGGAGCCAGGGCAATGGTAGGCGGAGCCAGGGCAACGGTAGGCGGCATAATCATGCAGCAAGGAGTTCCAAGGGTTAATGTTGGATGGACATTACATTACTAAATCAAGCAATTTCAGTTAGGTTAGGCAGGTTTAAAAGCCGGCAGACAACCTTAAACCTCACTTACAAGCAGTTTTAGTAAAGACACACACACACGCAGCAGAGGTTAAGAACGCTGCTCCAGAAAGAAGGGACTTGCTGCATGTATGTTGGAGGGACCCCAATCCCTGCTTCAGAAGTCCCTTCTGAAGGAGTATTTTTGCCCTCTGCTGTGTGTGTGTGTGTGTGTGTGTGTGTGTTGGGGGGGAATTTCAAGGCCCATGAATCACCAGACTCACAGGTACATCTCGGGATCTCAAAAGCACCCCATTTCCAGCATTGTGAACACACCTAACTTCCTAAGATCNCGCCTTACCCCCACCCTCCCCACCTTCAAGTCCCTCCTCAAAACCCACCTCTTCCGCTCTGCCCTTCCTAACTCCTGCTAATCATCCCCACCCAGGATTATCCCCTACCTGTTATCTGAAAACTCCTATTTTACTGTAACCAAGCCAAGAACATGTACCTGAGTTCTCGCATCCTCATGAATCTTACATCCCTTGTCTCTCCCTCTGTTTCTCCTTCCCTGTCTCCCCTCCCCCTGTCTTTAGATTGTAAGCTCTCGGGCAGGGACCGTGTCTATTTTATTCTCTGTAAAGCGTCAGGTACATCGCTGGCTTTATATAAAAGCTTATAATATTTTGTGTATTATATAGCTACTGTATTTTTTTGAATTTTTGTTCAGTTGCATATTCTGAATCCAGTGCTTTAAGTTCTGTTAACGTCGGAAGCCTAGGTTGGCTAGCTTTCTTAGCTGTTGTACAGGAAATGATTATAATATTACTTTGACCCTAATATTTGCTTTGAATGTGTCCAATAGGGTGGACACAGAAGATTTCTGGAGTACTTCTGGTATAAAAAAGAATGGAATCTCCTCCTGATATAATTTTGAAACTGCCCATCTTTTAGGAGAGAAGAATTTGTCTCCATCTTCGGCATGCCTAATTGGTATCAGGTGGGGAAAACTGCATTACACTGGTGCATGATCTGAAATCGTATTAGATTTGATTTCAGCATTCAACACAGAATCCACCAGAGATTCCTGCAGAGACCAAGAAAAAGTCTATATGGGAATAGGTGGAGTGTGAGGAGGAGAAAAAGTATGATCTCTTGTAGTCGGGTTTTGTAGCCTCCATTTATTCTTCAGTGCCAGTTCATCTATGTAGCTTTCTAAGAATTTTCTGGCCTTAGATAGTGTGTATAAAGGTCCACCTAGACACCCCCTTCTACCGAAATCAGAACTTCATTCTAGTTACCTACCACAATAATTTGGACCGTAAAGGGACATTAATTTAGATTCTGTACTCAAAAATAGTTTGAGAGAAGTTAGTTTATTTATTTTATTTCTTTCTTTACATTTATTGGCCACCCCCTCATGCGTACAGCAAATTAAGGTCCTTACAAATTCGTTGGAGCTCTAAAAAGCATGGAAATTGCAATTTAAGGTTCCTGCCTTGATCGTCTATGTGATGTAAGCAGTAAAGATGTTGTACAGTCTCGCATATTGTGCTGGCTTACCATTTAGGCTCCATGCATCCACAATTTGCCTTGGTCTTTCAGCCCCAGTCCTCTTCCTCTGCAGGTTGGGGGCAACACTGAAGCTTGGGAGAGTGCTATATAAATGTTTAATATTTATATTAAGGATGGAGGTGGCACCCTTGTTGTGGTTGGACCCTTACTTCCTGGAGGCTCGGGTCCTGGCACACCGATGCCCCTGTTGGGATGCTGGACCTATTAGATTGGTCTACCCCCGGAGAGACTCGGGGATCCAATTGGCTTCCAGAACTCTCTGGAGGCGTTTCCCACAGATATCGATAACCACTCTGTTGAAGACCTCATTGTATTATGGAATAACATCTTGACTGGCGCCATTGACACGGTGACTCCCAGGCGTCTGCTCCCACTGCTGCACCAACACAGGTACCCATGGTACACGGAGGGTCTAAGGCAGCTGAAGCGGGAGGGTAGGTGGTTAGCGCACAGGTGGTGCCGGACTCAAGCTGAATCTGACCGATTGTGGCATAGATTATTTTTGAAAGACTATGCCATGGCTGTGAGGGCAGCAAAGAAGGTTTTCTTCCCTGCCATCATAGCGTCTGCGAAGTCGCATCCAGCAGAGCTTTTCTGGGTGGTGAGGGGTATGATCAGTTTAGTCGGTCTCCGTCAGGAACTGGAGGAGTCCAGTGCCCACTGTGATATTTTTATTGATTACTTCACAGACAAAATCTCTTGTATTCACCATGACCTTGGCGCGACCATTTCTGGTGCAGAGTCAGAGCTGGCGGTTATGGAAGGCCGGCCTTGTCCTTTTTAGTGAAATTGGTTTCAGTTGTTGTCACCCACCTATGTGGAGGTGGTGTTGGGGGCTGTGCGACCCACAAGTTGTGAATTAGATCCATGCCTGTCCTGGCTGGTGAAAGCCAGCTGGGAGATGTTGGGACCGTTGCTGGCTAGGGTGATCTCTGCCCTCCCAAAGGGAGGCATTGTGCCAAGCTGCCTTAAAGCGGCGATTGCTTGGCCTCTGCTTAAAAAGCCACAATTGGACGTTGATTTCCCCCACCAGCTATCGGCCTGTCTGTAACCGTACCTTTTTAGGGACGGTTATTGAACGCGCAGTGGCTTGTCAGCTTCAGGCACATCTGGATGCTATCAGATTTCTGGATCATTCGCAGTCTGGTTTCTGGCCTGAGCATGGCATGGAGACTGTGCTTGTGACCTTGGTCAATGACCTTCACCTAGAGTTAGATTGGGAAAATCCTACCTTGTTAGTAAGTAAGTAAACACTTTATTGTCTCAACCAATGGTTGCAGCAAGAATAAAATAAAATAATATTAATACACTTTTACAAAAAAGGGAAACAGATATTCACCAAAGCTGCACCAGTTACAAAATAAACTATTGTCCCCTAGAATGTCTACATCAAATTGCGCCTCTTGACTACTAGTGCATGCATAAAATTTGCTGCTTTAATCGAAATATCCCTATTAGGATTTACCAGTAGATATGCAATTTTTAAACACACGTCCCAGTAATTTTTCCCTTTCATTACTCTTAAATAACTAGATTGAACTTCTTCTGTAAATAAGCAGTCAAATAAATAATGTTGTATGTTCTCCATGTGTTTTTTGCACAAGCAAAATCTTAAATCATAGGGAATGCCATTATGCCTGCCCTCCACAACTTTAATAGGCAGCATTTGGAAACAGGATAGGGTTAAATCCCTCCGGGAGATGTAATTTGTTATTTCAGCCAGATACGCTTCACAGTGATAAATAGACTTAATCTTTCCATAATATGGAGCCACACGGGAATTGCAGATAAGAGCTGAGTCCGCTTGTATATGTATATGGGCTCTAAAAACTTCAGTAGCACTCTGCCGTGAAAAGCCCTGGAAAAACTCAAATGAAAACCCTGCCTTTATTAATATTCTATTTAGGATTTTAAAAGATCTTATTTCTAATTACTCTAGCCAGCTCAAATAGGGTAGCCTGTCGTTAGTCATATATCTTAACTGCTGCCAATATGAAAAAACTTGAAGTCTAGCTCTAATCGCTAAAGGGAACACACCCGTCTCAAATCTCAAAAAGTAGACTGGGGTACCCCTAGGCATTCCTAAGATTGCACGCAATATTTTATTTTGTATTACCTCCAGCTGTTCTATATTAGTCCATCCCCAGATCTCTGCACCATACAGGGCCTGGGCAGCTAATTTACTTTCAATCAAGCGAAGTGCTGGTTTAATGAGCCTACCTCCAGCCGACTGCCAAAATTTAATTATCCCATTTGCTGTTTGAAGGGCCTTTAATTTGGCTGCGGCTAGATGGTCCGCCCAAGAGCCGGATGAAGAAAATACAATTCAGAGATATTTAAAATGAGACACTTGCTCTATGGGCTTTCCATTCAGGGACCATTGTAAGGTACGTACTCTTTTGGAAAAAAACTAAATTTTGGTTTTGTTATAATTTATACTCAAATGGTTATTTTCACAAAAAGCTCCCAGAGTTACAAGGGCCCGCCTCATGCTAGGTTCAACAACTGAAAGTATTGCCATAGAGCAAAAGTGATACATTTCTCCCCTTTATCCGGAGTGGAAAAAAAGATACTATCCTGAAAGGTTTTAACAATATCATTCAGGAAAAAGTTAAATAGGAATGGTACGAGAACACAGCCCTGTTTAACACCCCGATTTCTAAAGGAGTCAGACATTATTCCATCCTTTGAAATTCTAACCTGCATGCTTGTTTTAGAATATAATCTACAAATTAGATAGAACAGTCTTTTATCAATGTTCGTAGCTTCTAGTTTGGCCCATAATAACTCATGGCCAATTAGCTGCCTTTAAATCTACGAACACCACAAACAATTTGCTATTACGTACTTGCATATATTTGTTAGCTAAATGTGCCAAGACATAGCAACTGTCTACCATAGAACGATTAGGGCGAAAGCAAGCCTGTTCCTCAGGGAAAATGTTATTTACGCTAGCCCATATTTCTAGTTTTCCAAGCAGGTATTTTGCATAAGGTTTTGCAGCTATATGTATAAGACTAATTGGTCTATAGTTGGATGGTTTTTCTGTATCACCCGTCTTAAAGATTGGTATAACAACACTTAAATTCCAACCATGTGGGATTACCCCATAGCTATTAATATAGCCAAATAACCTACAAAGTATAGGGGTCCACCATGCTGCATTTCCCCTGCTAAACTTCACCAGCTTCTTTTTCCCCCATTTCTTCCTATAAAGCCTCTTTTCCCTTAAATAGGAATAAATTACCTGCAAAGATTTTTCATTTCGCGAGCTGCATGATTAACAGACTTTTTATGCAGCCAACATTCAGCATTGAACCATGGAGCTAATTGTGATTTAGTTTTTGTCAATTTGTTAGAAGTCAAACTAGCTCTTAGCTTCACAAGTGTCAAGCTAAATAATTCAACAAATTTACCTGGCTCCAAGTCACCTGTCAGAAGAGTCGACTTAAGCTGCTCAAAGTCCTCTGTAGCCAGGAGTGACTGTGAGCGCATTCACACATACATTAAAATGCTGCTTTTCCTAAATGCAGTCAATTTCAAAATACATTTAAATAAACCCATACACTATTCACATATGGGTTTAACTATTATTATTATTATTATTATTATTAGCTTTTATATAGCACCAGCGATGTACCTGGCACTTTACAGAGAATAAGTTAGACACGGTCCCTGCCCGAGAGCTTAAGTGCATTTTGAAATTGACTGCATTTAGGAAGCAGCATTTTAATCATGTCACTACACAGCAGCCCGCTTCCCCGGCTTTCGGCTCCCGGTGAGGGGAGAGGAGCCGAGAGCCAGGGAAGCAAGGCGTTATGTAACTGAAATGATACTGACTAGCCTGGTCAGTATCATGTCAGTTACACAGCACCTTGCTTCCCGGCTCCCGGAGAGGAGCTGAACTGAGAGCCAGGGAAGCGAGGTGCTGTGTAACTGAAATTATACTGACTAGCCTGGTCAGTATCATGTCAGTTACACAGCGCCTCTCTTCCCCGGCTCTCAGCTCCCGGAGAGGAGCTGAGCCGAGAGCCGGGGAAGCGAGGTACTGTGTAACTGACATGACACCAACATTCAGACAAGAGGATTTGTGCGGGTCATTTCAAATGTGTGTTTGTAAAGGTAGCGTTTGGCTGCCCCTCAATGCGCTGGAAAAACAAGCGGAAGAACTGTTAAATAAGCGCATGGAGTCTTTCCCACATCATTCTAATATGCGGAGGGAAAGAAAAAAGCGCTAATTTAATGTATGTGTGAATGTGCTCAGAGTGTCTTTAGCTATTTCATCATTCCATCTAATGATCTTATTCCCCCTCCTCTTGAACTGTATTAGAGCAAGATTAAATTTATTTAACAAGAGTTGTTCCCCCTGTGGGTAATAATTAGCCATCAGGGGGTGGTGATCCAGGGACAAGCACTGAGAAATTTGAAAAATAATCCAATAAGCCAGCTGACACACACATAATCAATGGTGCTTGTTCCATTGCTAGATATAAAGGTTAAATCGCCATATTGATCTGATTTATACCTCCCATTGAGGATTCTCCAATTGTGTCTATATAAAAATCTCAGAAGCTGTAATCCCATTGCAATACATAGCGGATCCTTCGAGGCACACTATGGTAAGAAAAAAACATCCTCCACCTCGATTCCCAGCAAATCCACAATAGTAAAATCATCATTTCCAGTCTGGGAGTTAAAATCTCCCATTGTCACTAAAGNGAGCCTACCTCCAGCCGACTGCCAAAATTTAATTATCCCATTTGCTGTTTGAAGGGCCTTTAATTTGGCTGCGGCTAGATGGTCCGCCCAAGAGCCGGATGAAGAAAATACAATTCAGAGATATTTAAAATGAGACACTTGCTCTATGGGCTTTCCATTCAGGGACCATTGTAAGGTACGTACTCTTTTGGAAAAAAACTAAATTTTGGTTTTGTTATAATTTATACTCAAATGGTTATTTTCACAAAAAGCTCCCAGAGTTACAAGGGCCCGCCTCATGCTAGGTTCAACAACTGAAAGTATTGCCATAGAGCAAAAGTGATACATTTCTCCCCTTTATCCGGAGTGGAAAAAAAGATACTATCCTGAAAGGTTTTAACAATATCATTCAGGAAAAAGTTAAATAGGAATGGTACGAGAACACAGCCCTGTTTAACACCCCGATTTCTAAAGGAGTCAGACATTATTCCATCCTTTGAAATTCTAACCTGCATGCTTGTTTTAGAATATAATCTACAAATTAGATAGAACAGTCTTTTATCAATGTTCGTAGCTTCTAGTTTGGCCCATAATAACTCATGGCCAATTAGCTGCCTTTAAATCTACGAACACCACAAACAATTTGCTATTACGTACTTGCATATATTTGTTAGCTAAATGTGCCAAGACATAGCAACTGTCTACCATAGAACGATTAGGGCGAAAGCAAGCCTGTTCCTCAGGGAAAATGTTATTTACGCTAGCCCATATTTCTAGTTTTCCAAGCAGGTATTTTGCATAAGGTTTTGCAGCTATATGTATAAGACTAATTGGTCTATAGTTGGATGGTTTTTCTGTATCACCCGTCTTAAAGATTGGTATAACAACACTTAAATTCCAACCATGTGGGATTACCCCATAGCTATTAATATAGCCAAATAACCTACAAAGTATAGGGGTCCACCATGCTGCATTTCCCCTGCTAAACTTCACCAGCTTCTTTTTCCCCCATTTCTTCCTATAAAGCCTCTTTTCCCTTAAATAGGAATAAATTACCTGCAAAGATTTTTCATTTCGCGAGCTGCATGATTAACAGACTTTTTATGCAGCCAACATTCAGCATTGAACCATGGAGCTAATTGTGATTTAGTTTTTGTCAATTTGTTAGAAGTCAAACTAGCTCTTAGCTTCACAAGTGTCAAGCTAAATAATTCAACAAATTTACCTGGCTCCAAGTCACCTGTCAGAAGAGTCGACTTAAGCTGCTCAAAGTCCTCTGTAGCCAGGAGTGACTGTGAGCGCATTCACACATACATTAAAATGCTGCTTTTCCTAAATGCAGTCAATTTCAAAATACATTTAAATAAACCCATACACTATTCACATATGGGTTTAACTATTATTATTATTATTATTATTATTAGCTTTTATATAGCACCAGCGATGTACCTGGCACTTTACAGAGAATAAGTTAGACACGGTCCCTGCCCGAGAGCTTAAGTGCATTTTGAAATTGACTGCATTTAGGAAGCAGCATTTTAATCATGTCACTACACAGCAGCCCGCTTCCCCGGCTTTCGGCTCCCGGTGAGGGGAGAGGAGCCGAGAGCCAGGGAAGCAAGGCGTTATGTAACTGAAATGATACTGACTAGCCTGGTCAGTATCATGTCAGTTACACAGCACCTTGCTTCCCGGCTCCCGGAGAGGAGCTGAACTGAGAGCCAGGGAAGCGAGGTGCTGTGTAACTGAAATTATACTGACTAGCCTGGTCAGTATCATGTCAGTTACACAGCGCCTCTCTTCCCCGGCTCTCAGCTCCCGGAGAGGAGCTGAGCCGAGAGCCGGGGAAGCGAGGTACTGTGTAACTGACATGACACCAACATTCAGACAAGAGGATTTGTGCGGGTCATTTCAAATGTGTGTTTGTAAAGGTAGCGTTTGGCTGCCCCTCAATGCGCTGGAAAAACAAGCGGAAGAACTGTTAAATAAGCGCATGGAGTCTTTCCCACATCATTCTAATATGCGGAGGGAAAGAAAAAAGCGCTAATTTAATGTATGTGTGAATGTGCTCAGAGTGTCTTTAGCTATTTCATCATTCCATCTAATGATCTTATTCCCCCTCCTCTTGAACTGTATTAGAGCAAGATTAAATTTATTTAACAAGAGTTGTTCCCCCTGTGGGTAATAATTAGCCATCAGGGGGTGGTGATCCAGGGACAAGCACTGAGAAATTTGAAAAATAATCCAATAAGCCAGCTGACACACACATAATCAATGGTGCTTGTTCCATTGCTAGATATAAAGGTTAAATCGCCATATTGATCTGATTTATACCTCCCATTGAGGATTCTCCAATTGTGTCTATATAAAAATCTCAGAAGCTGTAATCCCATTGCAATACATAGCGGATCCTTCGAGGCACACTATGGTAAGAAAAAAACATCCTCCACCTCGATTCCCAGCAAATCCACAATAGTAAAATCATCATTTCCAGTCTGGGAGTTAAAATCTCCCATTGTCACTAAAGCTGCTTGAGGAAAGTGATCTAAACAAAAATCAATGAAATTCTCAAGCTTTAGCCAGAATCTAGTTCTCTCAAATATCCTCTGTGAAGGGGGTAAATACAAATTTATGATAATATGAGCAGAATTAGAACCCCAATGAACACAAACCACAAAAGAGTTCTCCGGGGCATTAGTTAGCTGTACACTCTCTGCTTTTAAATTAAGACTAATCAGTGTTGCTAATCCACCAGATGCTCTGCCCATTCCAGCTTTTTTATGAGCTGGAGAAACATATGCTTTAAACCTTGTGAGCTCAGTAGTACTGGAGTCCTTTTCCCAGGTTTCTTGTATACAAAGGATATTGTATGTTTTAAGAAGATCTTGGGTCTCACTATTTATACATGACTTCCACCCAGTTATGTTCCAGGATAGGAGTCCAATTCCGCTACTTGTCTTAACATGGTACCCCCTTGCCCTATGTCACTGAGAATGGGCAACGTTGTTCATACAGTCTTCCAGGTCCTCTAATGTGGGCATTGATGCAAATGACTCATTTAAAAGATTGAGCCTCTCTTCTGTTACTCTCTCTAACACAGGGGCGGCTGGTGGGTCTTGAGGTTGGAGGGGCAGTAAGGCCGACCGACCTGCCTGCTGGCGGGGCCAGGGCAATGGTGGGCAGGGCCAGGGCAACAGTGGGCGGGGCAGGGCAACGGTGGGTGGCATAACCCAGCAGCAAGGAGTTCCAAGGGTTAATGTTGGATGGACATTACATTACTTAATCAAGCAATTTCAGTTAGGTTAGGCAGGTTATAATCACCTCCTCTGCCAGGTTTAAAAGCAGGCAGACAACCTTAAACCTCACTTACAAGCAGTTTTAGCAAAGACACACA
>QEPC01000385.1:8146-22136 GCA_003113815.1 Sphenodon punctatus
TATTCTTTCTCTGCAAAGAAACTGAGAATGGAAGAAGGAATTTAATCACCAGCTTAAGTGGTTTGAAATCTACAGAACTTTGCATTTTTGTTTTGTTATTTGGTGTGCGTTTCCATCTTAGTTAGTGTAGTTTCAGTTTCGTTCACAAAAACTCCTTCATTTGGGTGGGGTGGGGGTTCGTCAATGACGTTCATTTGAATTTATTTCAGCTGCAGCTCAAGTAGTAGAGGCTTTAGGCTTGGTTTCAGATTTCTTAGTTTCTGTAGTGTTGGTGGTTTTGCAGATAACTTTGCAAAAAAAACAAAACAGGATCAATTTGGAAAACCAGGAAAAACAGAAACAAGCTGCTTTGTTAATATTATATCAGATCATGAATAAGGGCCTGATTCTGTACATATTATGCAGGTCCCACAGTACATAGAGTTGTACACCCACACACACATGAGAGCCCAAGTAAATGTGAAACAAATAATTCAACAAGCTCTTATGGTCACCTGTTTGCTACACAGGTTGGACTGGGTGTGATGAGCCAGAGTTTTCAAGAAGGCTGAGTGAGGCAGTTGATATTCCAGTTGTTAGCTGGAGGCCAGGCAATTTATTAGTGCTGTCAGGGAAAGTGGCATATATATTTTGTTTTATTGTGAAGAACTTCAGCAGTAGGGAAAAAGTAATGAACAGGAGAGAGCAAAATTGGGGGACAAAGATCAGCCACTCAAAGATGAAGGTTTGGAGTGATTAATAAGACAGGTGGTCTCAATACCAAAATGTGAGCCAGCTCTCAAAGTCTTCAGCTCAGCTGAGCTCATCACTCATGCTGAAGTCTTTCAAATTCCTATTACACTTTGATCATACATGTATTGCAGAGCCTGCAAATCAGTATGAGATCTAGTTGCACTCTATGAATCAGAAAATTCACTTATTCTCATAAAAGTCTCCTCTATGTAGGGAGTTCTTTAAAAAACATTTCCATGAACTGGGGCAATTTTGCTCCAGCACTGGGATTTCATACAAATGGACAGCCATTAAAGTGGTTGGATGGAAGGCATGCATTTCCTTTCCCTATGTTGCAGGACTGTGCCCTTAAGATGGTGACATCGTTCTGGCACATTAGGCTTGATCTGAATTAATTGTTAGATTTTCATCTGCTTAAACAGAGGTGCACCCAAGCTAATTTTGAAAAGCAGGCTCACTTCAGAAGATACATTTTCCTGATTTCATGGTGAAATGGCATTTAGTCTCATACTCCTTGAAACTTTTCATCCTGAGTGACCTCTCAGGGCGTTTTAAATGAGACGCTGCCACATATGGCCACCCATTAACCATGCATCTGACTGCTTGTTTGAAGATGGTGCGTGGGGATGCATGCTCCCATGAGCCATGCAGCACCCACTCAGGAGGCACTGTTGAGAAATCTGGAGTGTGCTATGCAGGGCAAGCCAAAAATGTACACAGGGACAGGCGCCCATGCATCCCATACCCGTATGAACCGGGGCGCCCACCCACGTCAGCAGGTCCATGGCTAGTCACCTCCATGGTCCCGCCCCCACTGCCCTGCCAGGAGTTCTCTGGGGGAGCTCTTAAAGGACACACGCGTGAAATAGAACACAACAGTGGCTCAAAACACAACAAACTCCCCTCACGATGCATGAGAGAAGAGCCAACACCATGGAGGACAGCAGTTTCCTGCATGTCCCCCCCCACCCAGGATGCACCTCTGTTGTTGCCTGGGATTGCCAACAGCTGCACCCGCTCCTGAGCAGGAAGGGGTTACTGGCTGCTGCTGCTTCCAGTTTCCATGGTGTCTGCAGCTGTGTGTGACAGCAGAGGGTGAGCAGTTGGGTAGGGCTTGGGGTGGATTTGTTGCTTGGTGGAGGTAGACAGGGAACAGCTGCCCTTGTGTGTTGTTTGCACTTGCAGGGCCAGTCTGTGGTGGCTGGAGTGTGTGGAGGCTTCCTGTGTGGGTGCGGTGGCCACCCTGGGAGCCACCCATTAGAATCCCTCCCCACCCACTCCATCCAGTGGTACACGGGTACTGCCACCCAGCAGCCATGCACCCCTCCTCAAGCATTGCTTGTTTGAAAACACTCTCACTTCCATTTCTATTACACTAGAGGCACCAATTTCACTGTAGTTATTCCCGATTGACACTTCTCTAAGTGAAAAGAGAATCAGGCTTCTAGTCTTACCGCCATATCCTTCCACACGTAAAATATCAAACCTTGCAGTTCAAAAACCGCGATGTTTCTCTCTATGAAATGATACATTTGGCTTTCCAAAGCAAAGTAGCAGCCGCCATCAAACTGAAAGTCAGCCATGCTCATGAATCTGTTTCTTTGTAAGCGTGTGTAAAGGTGAGTCTATTAGAAAAACCATAGGGTTGCAGGTGGTTGAAATTTTTCCTCAAATTTATTTCCTGACAATTTCAGTTTCACAATTTCAGTTTTGGAGGCCAGAAACTACACCAAAAGGGTCAATGGTTCCAACAATCCTGCTCCAAGAAGGATACAAACACATGGACAGTGTAATTATGAGAGATCTCCACTTATCCTTCCCTCTTGAAGCATTTTACTTCCCGATATCAGTACAATTGCTCTACCTCTGCCAACCATTTCCCTGTCTGTCTCACAGGATCCCCTTGTATTGAAACTTGATGGCAGAGAAATAGGTTTATAATGAATTATACTTATATGACACCTTTCATCAGAAGCATCTCCAAGAACTCTAAACAACCACATATTATTACACAAGAAATATTTCACCCAACACTCAAATGTATCATCCACCTGGGACTTGTCTACCTGAGGAATTAATATGTGTTAAAGCTGCATTCGAAGAGGGGAGATGTGGTCTAAGTGGTAAGAAAGTAATTTGGGGTGACCATTTCTCTTGTTGAATAGTACAGCAAGTAGCTGCCCTAATTAAAACTGAATGTGCAGAGCAATGCACACTATTCATCAAGAATAAAGGGAGCAGAATCAGACTCTAGCAGCAGCAGTTTTGACTTAAAATGTGGCAAATCACCAAGTCTTCTATACGTTGGCTTCACCTCTCCACCTCTGGGTACAGCAAGAGAGCATTTTGGAGGGCTTTTGAATCACAGCATCATAGTTGGAAGCGATCTCAGAGGTCACCTACTCCAATCCCCTGCACAGTGCAGGAAATCCACGATTTGCTGATATTGATTCCAGTCAAGGCAGCAAGCCGAACCTCTAAAATGCAATGCAATGAAACAAATTTTATTCAAATTTATATGCCAGTTATTTGGATATGTCTTTGCTCTCTGGATCATGAAGCCTTAGAAATTTACTGATCACAAGCCATAGAAATGGAAGGGACCTCAATGGTTAACCCTCCCCCCCACTGAGGTAAGTAGCTAGAATACAGATATTAAACACTAGCGCATGCCCGAAGTCAGTACACATGCCATAGTTGAAGCTTCCCTATAGTTTGCTGAACCGGTTGACTCATCCTTAATCTATAGACAATATCCTCTATTCTCATTAGGCCTCTGAAAGTATCATCAGCAAGTTTTGCTCTCCAGTGTGCATTCACCTAAGGGTGTGTGGGGAATACTAAGCAGGGGAACGAGCTAAACTTAGAAAGCGACTGGTTTCCTCTCCATGGAGATATGGATCACACAGCTAAGTGGGGAAAATGCTATCTTTGGCAATTTCTGCCATCTGCTCCCGGAAGGGCTGCTGCTGCACTCTGCTGGCCTGTTTCGTCTCAAGCTGCCCCACAGGGGAGTGAAAGCATTTAAGTAGTGTCTTTCTTTTTTTGGAGGAAAGGACCATTCATCACATGAAGCAGAAGAGTTATAGCGCAAGGGAGGAGAGATCTTTCCTCAGAAGTAGCAGATAGTGATTCGGGGGATTTGTCACTTCCCCTCAAGATCAGAAACGTCTGATCACCCCATTTCATATTGTAATGTTGTTGCCTCTGTCTCCCATCTCTCCTCTGCCACAGCTCCTCATCTCTTTCAGCTGCAGTTCAAGTGGTAGAGAGGCCTTAGGTTTGGTGTCATGTCTCTTAGGTCCTGTTGGTGGTTTTGCAGATACCTTTGCAAAAACCAGGATCAATTTGGGAAACCATGAAAAACAGAAACACGTTGCTTTGTTAATATTATATCAGATCATGAATAAGGATTGGCATTATATACTTACTTTCTTACCTTTTTAATGCTACTCTAATTTTCTCAATCTGAAGTGTTTACCTGGTGTTCCTAGGAGGGAAGGGGTTGAACATCAGGCCAACTAGGGAAAGACGTAACACAACTATCCAAAGGCCATACATGAGCACAAAACACAAGAGCAGTAATGTGCAGACATTCCCTCCTGCACCTTTAATGCACCTTTCCTGGAGGCAGGAAAGTACAGGCTGTGTGACTAACCGTACAGGGCCTCATATATTGGGGAACTTTCGGGCCCCCAATACAGGGGTTTATGAATAAACTTGAAATGGTAACATGAGCGTGAGAAGTACTGGTGTAAAATGCAGGCGTACAGAGACTCAAATGTGTGTGTTATTTTTATTGTGTTGTGTTTTTATTTATGTACCTTGTAAGCCGGCCCAAGCTGCTCTGTGAGCAGGAGGGGGCAGGGTAGAAAAATGATAAAATAATTAAGTAAATAAATAAATTAAATAAAAATGTGGGGAGCCTTGGTTTCTGCGGGGCCTGTGACAATTCAGCTGGGGCCCTCCAGAGCCAGTCTTAAGCAGGGCCAGCAGAGGCAGTGGCCTGCCTCCCCCCCTCCCACACACACAGAGGGGGCCTTGCAGGAAGGCCAGTCCTGGTAGCCTCAGGGCAGCTATTCTGTGGACCCCTCTCCCACCTGCAACTTTCAAGCCCTGGGCGGTGGCTGCTTTCTGCAGGGCCCTGTCCCCTCACCTCACCTACTAAGGTGGGGGAGCAGGGTCCTACAGGAAGGCGTTGAAGTGTTACAGCTATGGAGGGTGGGGCCATGGACCCCCCATATTTTAGCCCCACTCCCACAAATTCTAAGGCCAGCCCTGGGGCCCTCCAACACACAAGGTCCTTAAATATGAATAAACTAGAAATGTACATACCATACATAATATATGGGCCCAGAGAGACTGCAAAAGTGAGAGCCACAGCCACTGAAGGGGAGGTTACGTTTAACTGAACATCAAAACATTAATTATAGTAACATTTTCCTTTTTCTAAGGGGTGAGTCAGTGTGTGCCTACCAAACATTCCATTTTAGGAGAGAGCGCACCCCTGCTAAGGGGTTCCAATTCCTCTGGATCCAACAGTGCATTCACTTGCCTGCAAGCAAGTCATTGTATTCTCAAGTGTCCAATTGCAGGGACACGTCTTCATTTCTCTATCCAAATGCTAGCTGTGCAGGTGTGCCATTGCGTCAGCTTTCTCACAGCACTGCTTAAATAGTGAATTATCTTTGCTTGCTTCAGCGTTTAATGTTGCTGAGTGCAGGTTCAGCGGAGCATTTCATATCTATTCTATTTTAAAACCAAGGAGGCTAGAAACTTTTGAAACTGGTTCAGATGGATTTTTCCTCAGCACTGAGTCTGTACTTTGCACGCTACTAGATTGCCAAAACTGATGGGCGTCAAAACTGCGAAACTGCAACAAGAACAAAGCTAATGAACCTCTGAGATAAGCAGGCGCTGAGGGTAGAAATAAAATGTTCCCCTTTCCAAAGGGGATCAAGCCCTTTTAATGTACCTTTTAGATTCTTTGGAAGTCAAAGGAACCAGTGTAATCTGGGGAAATCAGGTAAGGGAAAATATAAGCAAGTTCAAGCTCACATGTTCCTTGAAAAGAAATGAAACATGGTACAGTACTTATTCAGTCTAGTGCTTGTCATTGGCCTTGAGTCTCATAAGCAGCTTTCTCTCATCCTCACTCCACAGGAATTTTCTAATCTCTCCACAGCACATGATGTAATTATGTCTAACCATGGTATCAGCTTGGACAGTTTTGATTTCAGGCTAATCTTTCATTCCACCAAGCAGAATGCACTAAATACTCCCCTCCTCACCCCCGGTTGTTGCATTATAATGTGGAGGCAGTGGACACTACAAACAGGATTCCCTCCCTGGCCAGAAGAATGTGGCAATTCAGATTCCATGGGTCATTCACTGACTGTCATCGATTGTGTGGATTTTGAAAACATGAATTTGTCTTTTAAAAAAATAAATGATCATAGAACAGCTTTTGAAAATGCAAGAGCACAGCAGACTGAAAAGGACTGAGCTGTAACTAAACAATACAAATCCTCTGCAGTCATAGCATAAAAATATAGACACTGATGGAAATGGTTATTCTGGAAGCTAGTGATGGAAATATGGACAACTTCAGCAGTGGAAGTCTTGTGACTCAGCCAGATTTTGACATCATGCTCAGTTTTTAATTGGCTCCAAGTAGGCAATTTGGAAATTAGGATTTGGATGCAGATTTTGATTCTAAATTAGTCAAAAATTAGGCTGTTTTGAGACAAAGGGCCAGATCACTGTACCTGGTCGTGAGCTCCGTTCAATGCAGGAGGTGGACAGATACTCGAGAAGGTAGATCTGGGTTAGCCTTTGGTTTTTATATGCATGTGTAAGCCTTGTGTTGACAGTGCAGGTGGCAAGAATTCACTATTCTAGGGTTTTTTAAAACTTAACATTATTTTTATTTATTTATTTATTTATTTATTTAAAATTTATATCCCACCCCTCCTGCCCACAGGGTCAAGTCCCCTCCCAGAATCTCTACTGGGTTCCCTTAACAGGCAATTATTTCCCCATTTGCAAAAACACAGGCTAAGAATTTGAACAAAGAAACTTTTTTGATAGGGAGGAATATGATTTTAAAAAAATAATAATCCACAAAAGAGCATTCACGAGTGAACTTGGATAAGTCTTGTACTGAGGTATCATTACTCAGGCACACTCTGAATGGCAGTCTGAAGGAAACTCTGTGGATCACCCTTTCCCAATTCCCTCCCTTTGCCTCACTCACAGTTTGTTGCCAACAGGGCCTTGGAGGAGTAGGATGATCAGTCAGATCCTGATGGCTCAGGCTGCTCTGGATAATCCTCTTCCTCTATCTTCAGCCTACTACCTGATCCAGAGTCAAGGTCGTCTCATGAGAGTCCTGCAGCTTTGGCACTGGACACTGCCTTTCTGGGCTGACATAGTAGCTGAGCATGTAAAGCTCCTCACCAATCACTACTCCTGATGCAAGGCTTTGATCTCTCCCCCTCCCCCCCATTGCTGCTGTTCTCTTTAAACAACCTCAAAAGCCAACCCATAAGGGACAGGGGATGAGGAGCATCCAGGATATGGGCAGATCGGGATTTGGGGTGCAGGAACAGTATTGGGACATAAATGGGGAGTCAGGGCTGGAAGGGAACCAGAGCAGAGGGCTTGGGCAAAGAACCAGAGTAGAGAGCTAGGGCTGGAGATGAACTGGAGTCAAACTAGGATCCAAGGGCAGGAGCAGAGAAAGTCACAAGCAAGACAGGAACTGGAAATGAGTGGAATCAGAAATTGCACCCAGCTTCCTGTTGCTACCAGCCAGCTTTATAAGCTAGCTGGCAGCCAACCAGTAAGGTGGGAGGTGTGGCCATGGTTGGGAGAAGCTTGAGAGATTTGGCCACACTCTTGTGAGGAGTGTGAGTGGCTGTAGCAGAGGCAAGGAGGTGAGCGGAACTGCCACTGTGTCAAGAGCACTAGGGGCAAGGGTTCAAAGCTTGGGTCCTGGTCCTACCTCTTACGGGCCTGCAGTCAAAACAAGACTCACCACTGCTCATAATACAGCGTAGAAGAATCCAGAACAGCTCTTTCTCCCATGAACAGGGAAACCTCCAAAGTGTGGCTTTGTGAAAAGGTGGTGGTGTATGCAACAAAAGTGAAATCATTCACTGTTGTCACCAAAACATTGTGTATCAGAAATCCCAGGCATGACTCTATAACTACGTCCAGTGTCCAGTAACTATGTACAGTGTTTTATTTAAAAGCAAGCATGAAACATCAAGCTTCCCCTCTGTTCCAGGCCAACTTCCCATCACCTGACCTCTGCTTCCTTTTCCTGTTGGCTCTGTTAAACCCCATAAATTGTAACCCCCAGCATGCAGTGTGGCATACTGATATCACAGGTTTGCAGCCTCTTTCTAGCAGAAGAGACAAGGTGGCACCTTGGAGACTAACTGGTAAAGAGAGGAATAAGCTTTCACAGGCAACAACCTGCTTCATCAGGTGTTATCATTTCTTGTCTCTCTCTCTAGTAAAAAAGAAGAAACCAAGTACTTCTCTCCAAGAGAGGTATTCCATCTAGATCAGGAGTGGGGATTCTCAGGCCCAGGGGACGGAATGCAGCCTGAAGCTAGTTTTTGTGTGACCCCTTTTCTGTTCCTAGATCTAGTACCTGGATCCAGTGCCTGCCCCCATGCATTGAAAACCTGAATTCATTGTAAATCAGTAGAGGTGAGGGCATGCACACATACACAGGGTATGGATCCATGGTACAGATTCATGATTTCGACACTACTCTTTCTAAGTGCACCCCTTAATCACCCCAATCCCCAACTTGTTTGGCAGACAGGAGTAGAGCTAAAGAATTGTGGGTTAGGAAATGTACCTCTTTTTACTTGGTTTTATTTGGGTATTTTAAAATTTGGATTTATTTTGTGTATTTTATTTGTTTGTATACTTTTTATGGATTGTAACCCTCCTAGGGGGAAAGTAGGATAAAATGTAAACAAACAAACAAACAAACAAATGCATTTCTATGCAACCCCTAGAGTTTGCCCTTATTTTCAAAGGGGCCACTGGGAGGGAAAAGGTTCCCCAGCCCTGATCTTCCTCTCCTCTCTTTTGCCAGATTCCAAATTTCCCTCCCAGAGGGACAAAAATTCCCATTGGGGACTAAAATTTCCCTCTGCATTACAATTTTGTAGCAAAAATAATTGCAGTATTTAGCAAAAAATATTATATTTGTAATTATTATAGACCAATAGGATGTGATGGAATGACTGTATCCGGTTTCTGAAACCTTTCCTTTAGAGCAGTTTTCTTCTGCGCTGTGTAGCAACTGTGTTTTGATGACTATAGTGGAGGCTTTAGCCCCACCATGGGGATCCTATGCAAAATTTGAATGTGCTCTTCCTGTCAATAGAAGTAGAGAGTAGGTGGCCGGGGATTGTTCACACTGCTCATATGCTGGCTGGCAGCTGTGGCTTGCACATTTTGCAGCAGGAGTGCTGCTGTGGCCAAAAGCTCTTCCAGCGGGGAAGTGAGAGTGGCGGAAATGTTGACACTCCTTCCCTCTCTTTACTGAGTCTTCTCGGTGCTTCGAGAAAAGGGCAATTGAATTCAAAGGCTGCAGTTGAACATTTTATCTGTAGTTGATTCTCTCTTTTATTTAATACCAGAGACAGTTTCGCTTTCTTTAATCTCAAGATCTTAGTCACTTTCACAGTAGCAAACCATCACATTTTTCTATTCTCTTTCTTGTTACCAATCCATACTCTCTCATCCCAGCATTCAAGCCTTGTTACCAATCTATCTTTCATCTTTTTACTCCTGCCTCTGTGTGTCTTTGATAATCATCTTTAACACCTTTTTAAATTCTCCCCTTGCCCTCCCTCTTTGCCGATGCACCGAAGGAGACAGGACACCAAGTGTTGGGTTTAAACTGCCGCACTCTTTATTAAACCAATTATAATTGAATTAAGTGGGGGAAATTGCCTAGTGCAATGTGGGTCCAGTACTTGAACTTTCCATAACACAGCAACTCAGATGTGGTTTCGATATACTCTTGATTACCACCCCACTGACAAACACAACGTCTCCCCCTCATCGTGGCACTTGCCGTGGGTGAGGGGGACCAAAGTCCTTCCAGACTTGAGTAAGGACGAGGGCACCTGCAGGCGGGGGCCCATACCTGTTCTTGTCGCCCTCGCTGGACACCCCTCCCAGGGAGGCTACCCCACCGGTTGCCATACGCCTGCTTTTCTGGTAGGCGTGGCCTCCCCATCTCTTAAGGAGATGGCTTGTGCTTTAATCAAATTCTGTTCTATGCTTTAACTCTCAGTACTGGACCCCTGCCTCTAAGGTGTTGCCTGGGCTACCCGGATGAGCCCGACTCCCACCTCTCTAAAACCTCTCTAAAACACAAGCTAACTTCTCTTTCAGGGCCTCCAGGTAGCGTTCGTTCCCTTCAGCCGACAGGTGTATGCTGTCCTGGCAGTACAGCTCTGGCCTTTTATGCAACAGGGCATGGTTCAGGATCCACTCTCCACCCAAATTTACTAGCAACCAGCCCACGTCCTTAGCAACCCCGGCGGGGTTCCAGGTTTTCCTGCCCTGCCTGAGTGGCCGCTTCTCCACCCTCGGGGCTTGTAGCCCCAAAGGTGGGACAATTCACCCTCGACCATGCCCCGCCTCCTGCTCTAGGTGGGCGTGGCAATGAGCCTGCCGCTCCTCCCCTTTGGGGAGGGGCGGAGGCAATTTTCTCACTATCACCTTCCTCTTTCACTTTTAGCTCTGATTCTTCTGTTTCTTTCCAGCTAATCTCTTTCTTCTGAATCCCAAAGTTGGATGAAACTCTGACTGTAAATCTTCCTCAGTTTTGAGAGTGGATTTTCAGAGTATTTCATGCAGTATTCCATTTTTTAATTCCAAAAAATAAGAAACACATAACTCATTGAATAAATTTTGGATTCTAAAGGAATACAAACTCTTGGCAGCTAGTCTGGTTGTAATGGGCATCTTTCTCCACGAACGTACATCTTCTAAAGTTTAGTTGTAGGTCAAAGGAACCAGCCACTGATCATGCTGCTTACTGAAAGCACTTTGTCAAAGACTTCTGATAGAGTTTCACACAACATTCTTAGGGTGTTTTTAAACGAGCAAGGCAGTGGGGGAGGGGGGCAGTGGCCTCTGAGGCCCTTTTTACATGAGGTGCTCCCACGCATGGACACCCATCATCCATGCTGGGGAGCATCTCATGTAAATGTGGGGGTGTGCACTCCTGCAACCCATGCATCCCCCCCCATGCATGGAGCCATTGGTGAAAATGCTGGTTGCTATGTGCATGGGGATGCGTGGGGGATGTGTGTGTCTGTGTACAACGCACACCCGTGCCACCCATGTGGGTGGTGCTCCACCTGCTGCCCATGGACCCGGCCCACCCACCCCTGCCCATTTAAAAAGGGCCAGCGTGGCACTGTCGCGGAGCACCCATTCAGGTGGAGTACATCCCAGTGTGGCTACCCCGGCCACGAAGGCAAACCACAGAGCACTCAGAATTTCCCGGAAGTGCTTCATGCATGGCCATGAGTGGGTGCACCATGGCTTCTGGGAGTTCGCATCCCCCCGCTCCACCTTCAGATGGGCAGCGGGCTCTATGGCTCCTGGGTCAACTCGTCTAAAAAAATGTTTATATGTAAACTAGTGAAATGTGGACTAGAAGGAACTCCCATAAGGTGGGCACGCAACAGTGGGTGTTTTCAGAGGAGAGGCTCCCCTTCATGGCCACCCATGAGCCGCGGAGCCAACCACTCATCTGACAGTGGAGTAGCTTCATGTGCGCTCCGCTCCTTTGAGCCACGGAGCATCCTCTCTCAGCCACTCATGGGGCACTGACGAGAGGCAGGCCAAATGTGCGGCGGCTGCTTCCGTGGTCGTGGTAGCCATGCTGGGAGCTGCCTGTTTGATTCACTCTCCACACGTGTGGGTGCTCTGTGGCAGAGCCACTTGGCGGCCATGGACTCCTCCCCCCCCCCTCAATCAATTTGCTCATCTGAAAACACCCAGTTTAAAAAGCTGCGCTTGTGGAGTAAACATTAATGGATCAATTGCAAACTAGGAGAAGGTATCAAGTGGCGTTTCACAGGGTCAGTCTTGGGGCCACTAGTGTTCCACATTTTTATAAGTTCCTTGGACAAAGGAGTGGAGGAAATGTGTATCAAATTAACAGATGGCACAAAACTGTGAGAGGTTTTAAAGATTTTGGAGGACAAGGTTAGAATTCAAAACGTTCCTGATAAATTAAAATTAGAGAACTGAACTAAATGCAATAAAATGAACTTTACAAAAACAAATAGAAAGTATCACCCATAAGTAAGAAAAGATATATGTACAAGTACAAAATTGGTGGCAACTGGTTGGGTCATCATACCACTACTGAGAAGATTTGGAGGCTATAGTGACCACAAACTGAATATGATCCAGCACGTGATGCTATCACAGAGAAGACAAATGCCATTTTGACGAGCATTGAGAGAAGCCATGTATTCAAGACACAAGACAATACATTGAAATCCTGAGCTAAATGTGCAGCAGCACTAAAAAAAGCAAAAAATGTTAGGAATTATTTGGAAAGTGATAGAGAATAAAACAGAAAATATCATAATGCCCCTATTTAAATCTATGCTGCAACCACACTTTGAATATTGTGTGCAGTTCTGGTCACCCCGCCTCAAAAAATATATAGTAGAACTGGAAAAGGTACAGAGAATGGCGACAAAAATGATAATGGCTTCTATACAAAAATGTTATGGCTTCCATACAAAGACAGGCTGGATAGGTTAGGATTCTTTAGCTTGGAGAAGAGATGACTGAGAGGGAATAAGATAGACTTTTCTAAACTCATAAGTGGTGTGAAACAAGTAAATGAGTGGTTATTTACCCTCTCACATAGTACTAGAAGTTAGAACTAAGGGACACTCCATTAAAATAACTGACAGCAGACTTAAGACAAATACAAGAGTATTTTTTTCACTTAACAGTCAATTAACTTGTGGAATTTGTCACCAGATGATGTGGTCAAGGCCAGTGTTATACCTGAGTTTAAAAAAGGATTGGATAAGGTCTTGGAGGGTAGGTCCATTCATGGCTATTAGCCAAGTAGGTTCGGGGGACCTAACCTCTGACTGTCACTGTCGGAGACAGGATGCTGGGATCGATGGACCATTGGTCTGGCCCAGTTTGGCATTTCCTCTGTACTTATAAGGCCTTTTTTACATGGACTGCGGTGTATGTGTGGGGGCAGTCTGTGTGCATGTTGCTGCAGGGGCTGTGCATGGATGGGAAGCGTCAGATGGGGGCACACCCATCTCCATGTTAGCGAGGGTGGTTGTGGAATCTCCTTAACTGGAAGTGTTTAAGAGGAGGCTGGATAAATATGTGTTAGAAAGAAAGAGTTTATGTCTAATTAATCCTGCCAACGTGTGAGGGGTTGGACCTGATAACCCATTACTCTTCTAATCCTACAATTCTCTGGATAACCACTGGCAACAAGAAAGTCAATGGCAAGGGGGAGAGCGGATAAGATTATGATTGAATTTGAGGTTTATTTAATTGTAGTAGGGTAGCAGAGGGAGAGGGACCTTGGGACAACCATTGTCCCTCAATGAGAGGGAGGGGTATGGGTATGGGAGGGAATCCCCCCTGGGAGGGAATCCCCCCCCCAATAAGAGATGGGGGTTAGGGTGGAGTGTTGGGGGCTTTAATATCTTCTATATGTGATTTATTTGTATTTTGTTTAAATTCGATGTTTTTATTGTTATGCGTTACTCAGAGCCTTCAGGGATGTGGTGGGATCATAACAATAAATGATAATTAAATAATAAGTCTTTAATTTGTACAACAGCTTTCTTAATTACGCCCATAAATTACACTAATCACTACCATCTTAAATGCATTCCTTCTGAATTTGGCCTAGTAATTAAGGGTTTTACTAGATGGTGTGAACATTTCTTTTCTCCACTGCCACAAAAGATAGAACAAGAGAGAATGGGCTTAAATTGCAACATGGTAGACTTTAGTTAGGAAAAACTTCCTAACTGCAAGAACTGTTGAGCAATAGAATAGATCATCAAGGGAGGTTCTGGACTCTTCTTCCTTGGATGTTTTAAAAAACAGTCCGGACTAGAGCTGAAATACAGGTAGCACATTTGCTACCCACAGGTAATACCTGCAATTTTACCCCCTCCCTTCATACCTTCAGATCCCTCCT
>QEPC01000385.1:71333-89504 GCA_003113815.1 Sphenodon punctatus
GCCTCTGGGCAATCCAAAGTCTGCTCCTGCTGTGCCAATGCTGCCTCTGGGCAATCCAAAGTCTGTTCCTGCTGTGCCAATGCTGCCTCTGGGCAATCCAAAGTCTGCTCCTGCTGTGCCAATGTTGCCAATGCTGCCTCTGGGCAATCCAAAGTCTGCTACTGGGTGGCCACGTGATTCACCACTGGGCAAGGCTTGCCCAATTGGCAGAATAGCTTGTTCAGATCCTGAGAGTAGGATGCAAGCCTACAACACCCAGCTCAGCAGTCTAGAACTGATGGAGGAGCTCCCAACTCCAGTATTCCTCTGGCGGTCGGGATGGCCACCCGAAATAGTCTTGATCATTGGAAAGTACAATGATAGTTGGCAGAGAAGTTGAAAGGGAGCCTGGCTCATTACCTGAAGTCTGACATTCAGTTTTCAGTCAAAGAGGGAAAGTGGTGACTCACTGGATGGGCAGAGGAGAGAAGAGATCTTTAAAAATCTTTTTACATGCAAGCGAGTGACCAAGGACTCCTATTGTCTGCAACAAATGATGCTGGATGGGACTTCCACATGTCACTTCAGCGTATTGGTCAGGAGACCCATTTATAGAACCTCAGGAGGAAAGCAAAGCACTTCCTTGATTCCTGCTTGTGTGTCTTTGCTGTGTTGCAAACTTCTCATTTTAAGCTCTTCAGCCAGTTAAAGAGAGAATGAAAAGAATGACTTTCCCACAGTGATCCTGGCAAATAGGTCGCTTTTGTACAATTTCCGGCTAAGGAAATTAAGGAGAGCATCTGTGACTTCAGACAAGACTCCTTGTTGATTCGGCTGATGTGGTTTCTGCCAACACACCTGGCTCCTGTTCGAGTTGACGAAACTTCAAGGGTCATAGCATGCACACTAGTGGTTAGTGCTGGTGTGACTCCCATTGAGTAAAGATTATATTTTCTTACCTTGTGAGAAGAGGCATGTTTACATGAGAAAGCAAGTTTACTTAATCTGTGTTAACTAGTGAGGGGAATTTAATGCAAACTCGGTAATACAAATTAAACTTTATGGAGGCTTTTCATACATTTTAAAAAGTGCTTTTCCCAAGTTACTTTTAATGTTGTAAGCTTAGGACAGAAAAAGGCACTTTGAATTCATATTTATTTATTTATTTATTTATACTTCAATTTCTTGGCCGTCTCCTCCTGCCTTGGCAGCTTGGGGCAGCTCACAACACGTAAAATCATACAAAATATAAAACATAATCAATAAATAACAGAATATAAAAAAACAATATAAAACAACAGTAAAATATCCCAGAGCAGAGCTAAAACCCCTTCCCCCTCCCTAGCCCCTCACCCAGCACCTGCCACATCTCCCTCATCAAAATCCTGGTGGAACAGCTGTGTCTTACACTGTCTTTGGAAAAAGGGACGGTCAGGGGCCAAGCGGACCTCCATCGGGAGGGAGTTTCACAGTTGCGGTGTGGTTATCGAGAATGCCCACCTCATTGTCCCTACCTGAGAAACTCAGGGAACCCCAAGGAGGGCACTTCCAGCCATTGTACAAGACTATAGGCACTCAGTGCAGAGATCAGAGCCCCGCTGTAATGTGCTCGCGGCGACCCATCCCCGTAAGGAGACGGGCCACCACATTCTGCACCAGCTTCAGTTTCCGGACCGTCACCAAGGGTAGCCCCATGTACAGCGTGTTACAGTAGTCTAATCTTGAGGTGATGAATGACGATGGCTAGGTCAGAGTCTGAGACGTAAAGCCGAAGCCGACACACCAGATGGAATTGGCAAAATGTGCCCCTCACCACAGCCTCCACCTGGACATCCAGGCGGAGCCACGAATCGAGGTGCTCCCCCAGACTATGAGCCTGTGGGACCAACAGAGGGCGGACCCCGTCAATGATAGGTGCCATCACTCCCTCAGTCCCTCCCACCAGCATCACCTCCATCTTGTTGGGATTCAGCTTCAGACGGCTCACCCTCATCCAGTCCCCCATAGCCGCCAAACACCGTATAAGCACCAAGACTGCCAGGCCTGGGTCAGTTGAAAAAGAGAGGTAAAGTGTGAATGTTACACAAGGTCTTGCTACAGGTTAACTATGTCCTACTAAGTTTGCACTCTAAATACAGGTTTATTGCCACAGCTACAAGAAGACACGATACAAACATAGTTTAAGAATGTGTACAAAGATCATCTGAGCTGCTGGAGGCAGGAGGGGTGGGGTATAAATATATTCAATGTTTTTTTTTTAATTGCTTTACTGAAAAATTGAAATTAGTGAGACTTAAACACAACACAGAATGAATAGCATGATCTCCAGGGCTTTTAAAGACTGTGCTAGTTTTTAACACCGGTGTAAATCTTGTTCACTTTATTGGGACCCACACCAGCCTAAACGTCATGAGGATCACACTGTGTTTTTTCTGAATTCAGATCTGCATTCCCAGATCTCCAACTGCATTTTTCATTTTATCTATCAGATGAACACTTTCCTTGCATACTAGGGACCTGTGTTAACTGCATTTTCCCCAGAGCCATCAATGAGGAAAACACAGAGACCACAGGTCCCTGGGCACAGCTATCAACTCTCCTCTTTTACATGTCCTTTTCCTCATGCAATCTGGAGCCCTGAGCTATGGTCTTCCTCTTCCAATCCCACCTTTCTCCCAGGATTCTCTTTTGTGGTTGGAAAGTGGTTGAAAGAAACCATACCTTCAAAATACCAAGTTTTGAAGGCCCTGAGTAGAACTGGAAAAAAAATAGGGTATATCCACTGGAATTGTAGTACTTGATCCAGTAACATTAGTATTAATCGGTTCCCAATTAGTGTTTATCAGGCTACCAAAATTACCAATTTATCACCTTTTGTCACAATTTCTTTACTTCCAGTATTGTTTTTCTAATCCCCCGTCATGATTTTTTCTGAGTTCTACTATCGATTTACTGTTTACTGATTGGTAAAACAGTATATTGATAGTGTCCACTTCTACCCGCACACTACCCGCACATAGCAAATTCACTCCCCGTTTCAGCTCTCTTCCCCAGCCTCATCTACTTACTTATGGTCAGTAGCATGTGTTATTCAGATGGGAAGACCTGCAGTATATCATCTCCCTTTACTCAGGCTTCTCTAAATTGTTGTCGACGCACCCCTCAGGAAGGAAGACGAGGACACAAGCATGGGATAGAACAGCCACACTCTTTATTGATTAACTTACATCAAAAGGGGGAAGGGGTAGCCCCCACCCGCTTCCCCCCTTTAAACTGGGGTCCTGTTATTTCACTGTTTCCACAACCAGGAGGTTCCTATCCTATCCTAACCAGGTGGACCTCATTTGTTACACTTCTAACTGCCCTGGGCTTCCTCGAGTGCAGCCCGGGCAGAACCTTCTTTACCCTCACTCCCCAACGTTAACCTGTGCCCTGCCACGGTACCGGGTCTCCCTGGGCCGGGTGGGTTTTTCACACCTAGCACATTTTGAGGGGGTGAAACAAGGACGAGGGCACTGTTACCCCCCTGCTTGGCACATTGTTCGCCAGTGGGTCCAGCCGTTTGCCTCTTGTCCCTGGGATGGCCATATGGTGGGTCACACTGTACAGCTATGCATGGCATTGCCCATCTCTTAAGGAGATGTTTCTGCTCCACCTATACCACTGCACTGTGTACCCTTCATAACTCCCCTAGCTCTTTCCCCTGCCACTAGAACCGCCAGCACTGCTTGGATGGTTTGTCGCCATTTCCCTATGCTTACCAATGATTTCAGCTAGCTTAATTTTCAGGACCCCAAAAACCAATTGACACCCTGCGTCAGACAGGTGGACCCCATTGGTCCAGTATAACTCATCCTTATTGTACAGAATATCGTCATGCCCTATGGACTTTCCCCCCCTGAGCTTTCAGCCAGTGCCCTATCTCATGGTTGACCCTCTTCCTGTCTCTGTCTACCCTCCAGGGTGGTCTGCCTTGGCCCACACCCTACGTTGCAGCATGTCAGACCATGCTACCGCACTTTTCGGGAAACGCTCTTGCACCAACTTGAGATCAGCCTTCGCCCTTTTTGTGAGCCAGAACCCCGTTGCCCTGAGCAGATTGTTCTCTCCAAATTGTACGACTATAATTCCTGGGGGTGGATGTTTATTCCGTGCCTTGGCCAACGCTGGGAGCAGTTGCTCCCAGAGCATGCTGCGGTTACCCAACCAGATCAATTCGGCCTGATCACTCAGACCCATCTGGCAGCAAAGATGCCAACTTTGCTGCCCAGTGAATGATGCTGTGGCCGATGATCCACACTACCATTCTGGGCTGCGGAGCTGGAGCATCTGCAAGAGAAGACAGGGTTACACGTTGTGACTCCCCAGGCCCACGCCGTCCCCTTTGTCCTGGTGTGGTGTACTACCCGCCGCATTTGAGTGTCCCTCACATACGTTCTGTAGGCATGGGATCACCAACTCCCAATTTGCTGTATGTGCTGACTGGGGAGCCCAATTTCCACTGCTGTGGATGCGGCCCTGATCTTGAATGAATGTGAACTATATCAAAGGGGAGCAAGTCCCAGTTCCCTCACACACATGCTGAGCACAGCCCTAAACTGGTATCAAGTGAGAGGGCTCCCATCCTCATGCCTAAATAAGGGACCGGGGCCCAGGGGGCACTGACTTAAGTACACCCTCAATGCCTGAACCGGACAGATCATGATGAAGGCAGCAGGATAAAGTTTTATCGACTGCCCTCTTCCTCTCTGGTCGGTCTTTGACCATCGTAAGTGGAGAGTAAGAGTGCTGCCTTCCCACCCCATGTCCTGGATTTGGAGAGCCCTGGCAGACGCGTCAGTTCTTGAGTTCTGTACCAGTTCGCCTATCCGGAATGCCCCAAATAGGGCAACCCGAAATGCCGTGGCAAAAAGTTGGATTTCACAGCCAGCTGAACAGACTCTAGGTAGTATGCCAATTATGTGAGTCAACAGCTGGGGCATAATGGGTCTCGGCTACCCCGAACAGGAGGAGTCTCCCTGGACCAGCTTTCTTGCATTCGGCTCATAAAGAAACTGTTTTCTGGGGAAGGATAACCTGCAGCCCTTCTAGCAAAGGATATGGCTGCTATTTTCCCAGCTATGGTCCCTGGAACCAGGCCCTTGTTCCACAGGGATAAGGCAAAGTTCAGCATTTGGCTTTCGGGTATGGGGAAACCCAGGGGTCAACTGTTCTGGAACCTGAAATCCTGAAATTCTGAGAATGCCGTTTCATATGCTCTCCTGATTCTGTGGGCAAGGAAACTTTGGATTGTCCAAAAGAGGTCTAATATCCAAGGTTCCACTTGTCGCTCAGGAATGGGTCTGGCTCCCTGGCTACTGGGGCAAGCAGGCGAAATCATTCTGTCTGGAATCGAGAAAGCGCATCAGCTATTCCGTTGTTAATACTGGGTACATGCTTGGCCATAAACATTACTTTCATTCTTAAGCACCGTAGCATGAAGGCCCGGACCAACCTCATCACCCTAACTGATTTAGATGGCAGTTTGTTGATAACATGAACAACTGCCAGGTTATCACACCAAAACCTGACTCTCCGGTTGGAGAATTCATTCCCCCACAATTTGACTGCCACTATGGGGAAGAATTCCAGAAAGGTCAAATCCCATGTAATCCCTGCCACCTCCCAGTCTGCTGGTCATGGCGCTGCACACCATTGTCCCCTAAAATAGACCCCAAAGTCATGCCCACTTGTCGCATTGGAGTTGATTTGCAATTCGGCTTCTAGCAGAAGCCGCTGCCGCCAGAAACTGACCCCATTGTAGTCTCATAAAAAGACGTCCCAGACAGCCAAATCCTCCCACATCTCCTTTGTCACCCTGATGTGGTGATGTGGGGGATGGTCACCTCCCATAAGTGCAGACATGAAAGCTCTCCCTGGGGCAATGACTCTATAAGTGAAGTTCAGGCTGCCTGTGAGCGACTTCAGCTGCCAAACGGTTACCTTCAGTGCAACCCGAAAGGCTGCTATTGCAGTCCGAAAGGCCAGCAACTTACTCGTTGGCAGCCATGAAAGGGAATGCTCCATATTCAGTTCTATGCCCATATAAGTCAATTTAGTTGTTGGTCCCTCCATTTTTTCAGGCGCCAGGGGGACCCTGAGCTCCCTGGCCACCTCCTGGAATGTGCGCAGCAGGTGTTCACAATGTGGGGTGCCTGCCCTTCCAGTGAAGAGGAAATCATCCAAATAATGGGTGATCTGGCTCCACCCTGTCCACCGGGACACCACCCACTCAAGCACTGAGCTGAACATCTCAAAGGCCGCACATGAGATAGAGCATCCCATGGGCATCACCTTATCAAAGTAGAAATTTCCTTGGAATTCCATTCCCAGCAGCTCGAAGTCACCAGGGTGGACCAGCAGCAGACAGAATTCCGATTTAATATCACACTTCGTGAGGAGGGCCCCTCGTCCGCAAGCCCGGATCATTTTGACTGCTGTGTTGAATGATGAGTACTTGACGGAGCACAGCTCGTGAGGTATGGCGTCATTCACCGACTCGCCCTTCGGGTGAGAAAGATGGTGAATAAGGCAAAACTCTCTGGGAGTCTTTTTTGGGACGATGCCTAAGGGTGAGATTCTGAGGTTGGGCATGGGAAGAGTATCGAAAGGGCCCTGTATCCTACCTTCCTGTAACTCTTTATTGATTTTACCTTGAACTAGGTGCTTGTTCCTTCTCACTGATTTCAGGTTCTTGGCACCTAAGTGGTAGCTGGGGCCTAGCGTTGGGAATCTAAAGCCATGCCGAAAACCTTCTACTACATACTCGGCAATGGCAGGGTCTGGGTAGTCGTGAATGACCACCCATAGGTTCTCATGCCGTACCAGAGTTGGGGCCCTTTCCCATGACAAAAGGGGTGCCGGGGTGGCCGGCCGGACCCTGCTTAGGGCCGGAGTGGCCCCTAATTCTTGCCCCGTACTGCCTGAACTTGCTGCAATTTGAGGCGGAGTGGGCACCTGAACACTGGGTGCACACCGGGGCCAGCTTCGCCCCCTCCCCCCGGGGCCAGTTACCCTGGTGCATGCCCCCAGCTTTAGCAAGAACATGACCACTGTCCGCTCAGCGGCCATAGCTCGGGTTGCTGATGCACTCTAGCCACAAATGGTGTGTGTGGAAATGCCACCTCAAAGTGGGATTGTTGGCTCCCCTACAATGAAATGCCTCGTCATAGCACAGCCAGGCTCCGGGGCCACCAGTATCGTATGTCCGCCGGATGATGTCCAAGTACTTCACCAGCTCTACCCCCCGCTTGGGGAACCTATAAAGGGTGACTCCCAAGTAAATACTAAATGCTGTCGTCCAATTGGCCCAATTGCTCTCGGCTCTTGGCCTTTTGAATTTTCCCTGGTCCTTTCTTTCGTCCCTCTCATTTGGGTTGTGAATGGGGTCACTGAAAAGGAGCGTGAAGATATCAATGTACTCGCCATTCCATATTTTCCCCTGTGTGGCCTGCAGCAAGTGCTCTCCCAGTGGGGTGGACACATCAGTGTAACCCCCCACCAGGGTCCTTGGTTCCTCCCATTGCTCACAGCACGGGGATGCCCCATGCGTGCATCCTGGCTTGGCACCCCACACTTGTGCGACTGCCCTGTGCCCACGGTGCGTACAAGCCTAGGTCTGTTGGGATATTGGGAGAGACTTCCAGTCCCGCGGGACTCTCCCTGCCTACCATAAGAGGGAGAATACCCCCGCAACCCAACCCTGTAGTAACTGGATCCACCTTGCTGACCCGGCTCCCTCCATCTTGCAGTCCCATTCCCATAAACAAGCCCCGTGAACCTCACCTTCTGATGTGTCCAGCTCGTATGAGGGTCTGGGGTAGCCACCATAGCCTGGCTCCCGTTGTTGGGCCCCTGGGCTACCTCGAGACTGTCATCAGGGCCTGAATTCCATCCCTCAGGGTGTCTATTGGCACCTGTTGGCTAGGCGTAAATTCCTCCCTGCGTCATCTAGGCACGGGTTCATTGTCCCTGTAACAAGAGGGGAGAATGCGGCGGCAACCACAGCCCCTGCTGGGGGCCTGGCCACCCCACGGTATCACAGGGAAATCCCCCGCATCACTAGTTCCACTGCCCCATCCTCCCCCTCTGACTGGGCAGGGGGAGCCGGTTCGGGTATCCTTTGGGAGCTCTCCAGCTCCTAGATCCTCCTCTGATACCCCTCCAACTGAGCCTGTAGGGTCGCCCCCACCATATTGCGTGGCTCCTGGGAAGGGGATCACGGAGCTGCCTTGGCACGGGGCGCCCTAGTAGTGCCCTTGCGTGAGGGCACCCTGGTTCAGGGCACACCAGTGGTACCCTTGCATGGGGTTTTCTTTACTGTGGGGGCCATCCCAGTCCCCTTAATGGGAGATACCCTTGGGCCTTCCTATCTACCCTTGCAGCAGAGGGAATTGGGGGGGGGGGTGTCACTGTGCACGCTGCACCACCAACCCCCAGTCAGGGTATGCCTGCGGCGAGCAGAGCCCCCCGAGCCCCACAATGCCCCACAGGAGGGAAAGGGTGGGGGCTACTGACCCCGCTGCTGAGAAATGCCATGGTGGTGGGGAAGAATTAGGCCAAAGTCACGTTGCTGGGGGATGAGGATGAGCCCCCCCAATGCCCAGCAGGAGGGAGAGGGCAGGGGGCTACCAGCCACACTGCCATGTGCTGCCGCACACGGGGGGGGAGCACTGGGTCAAAGGGGGTGCTGCTGGGTAGGGTACAGGCCCTGAGGCCCAGCTGGATGAGATGCAGAAGAGCCGAGGCTGCACCGCTAAACCCAGCTAGAGAAAGGGAGCCGAATGAGCACTACCCCCCGCCCCCAAGTGAGGGAGTCCAGGGGGAACTCCTGGTGTGCCACCTGGGCTTATCAGGCCCTGTTGCTGTTGTGCTTACAGCTCTCCCTCCCCCCCGCCCCCCTGGCAACACCACGTGGCCGCACAGCACCCTCAACCTCCCCATGGCCTCACCGGCTGCAGTCACCCACCAGGCCGAGCATGCAGGGGGCTGCTCCCCACCACACCGTCGGAGTAGTCTTGGCAGAAGACGGGCCACTCCAAGGCCCCAGTTCATGGCTCCCCGTCTCCGCGCCACTGCGTGCTGCTCCCTCGCTCGCCGCCTCAACAGACTGAGGCGGCGAGCAGGGAATTCTAACATGGTGCCTAAGGAGTCCTGCGTCTTGCTGGAGTCCCGGGCACCTTGCCATTGTGTCCTGAGGCACCCCGCCCTCTTGTTCTCTTCACTCACGCTGAGGCACGGTCGCCCCATTTCCCCTCCATTCCTTCCATGAACGAATGGGGCCAGCGCCAAACCCCCCACCATGGTAAGCGTGTGTGTGTGTGGGGGGGGAACGCTTCTGTATTTCACACGTCCTCCCCGCCCCCAAACTCTCAAGCACACAGTATTATCATCTCATTAGGGAGAACTCCCCTGAGCCAAACATCTGTCTAGTCTAGACACAAACTATATCCCCAGAAGTGTCCAGAAAAAGGACTTTACCTGAGCAAGGGCTATTCAAGACACAAGTGTGGCAGAATCACACTATAAATTTATATCCAAATAATTATTATCATAAGCAGTCTATTAAACAAATATGAAGTAAGGATTACCCTGCTGTGACTGACCCATCAGTTACATAAGCAGACAATTTAGCAGCATGTCCTATGCTGCTGACCTGAGGCTCCACTGATTTGACCTTTCAGAGTTGTTATTTGAGACGAATGCTTGCAGTTGTAGTATAAAAAAATATACAAACTGGGATGGTTCTTTCTCTTCCAGATGTGACCCACATACGAGCTACAGCCTCATGAAATTTAATGAACTGCATACACTTTACGCAGAAGTGTATTTCCCATGCAGTATTTCCCAGGCAAAGCAAGAACAGCTGGCATGTGTATCCACCTCATGAGATCCATTCCTTGCTATCTCAGAGGCAGTTGGAGGCTTTGCAATAAATTATCTTGTAACAAAAGCCGTTATGCATTGTTTTTGTTTCATCCTTTTAAAATAAAAATGCCTTTTTAGGATGGCTGGATTACCATCAAGCCCTTTGAAATTTAGCAGAGTTATTTTCTTTGTGCTTTGGGAACTCACAGTGAGGAGCAAACCCGGCTAATGAACTGCTTTCTCCAAATCTAAATCTTAGCTAAAGCCTGTTCATGAAATCCTTAAATAACCAAAAGCATCAGTAAAAGAACAAGGTCGAGCAGACAAAGCCTGCGGCTTGGTTTCCACTTTGTACAAATTTGGGAGCTGACCCTTACATTTGATCTTTTAAGTTAGAGGGTGGAAAAAGAAAGGTTAGATTAACTGTTCTTTGTTTCCTGCCATTCCACCTGTGTATAAAAGGATGATAGTAGTATCAGCCTCTGGTGCAATCATTTTATAAATGAGCCAAGTTTCAAATGCATTTCCAGAGTCTTCGTCTACGTTCATTGTTGCGTCTGTATCCACATGGGGATTTCTTTGGAAGCTAGAACCACTTTCTGTTTGTATTGTGGGTCGCAAACTACAAACCAGTTGCTCCAGAGTAGTCTTGTTGAAGCCATTTGAAAATCACTGCCATAGGGTGCATAGGAAATTCCAAATCAGACCAGACGCATGGTCCATCTAGTCCAGGATCCTAACGCCAACATGGCAGAGAACAGTGCATGATTCCCTGCAAGAGAGAGATTGGAAAAGTCTCATCCTGTTCCCCAATAGAGATTTTTTAAAGCACAAGGTTGTTTTTTTTAAAATTTCCCTTCCTAAAACTAGTGTCATTCACTATTACAGTATAGCTCTGGGATAGAGTGTGGTCACTTTGTTGGTCCCAAGTGAAAGAAAGACAAAGTGGTTTGAATGATATCTTTTATTGGTCACATAAGGCCCTTCCTCAGGCATGTAGCAAAGCTCTGGATACTCTTGAGATCTGCAAACATATCTTTGAATCTCACTTAAGTTCTGGCCTCACCATGGTTTTCTGTGATGAGCTGCATGAGGTAAAAACAGGTAATATTTCTTTTTGGAATTGGCAGTGGGACAGGAAGTGGGGAATGGAGGGGCCACCTACTTTCTGTTCTGCTTTTCCTTATCCTAAAATAAACTCTGTCCATCAACTCCAGCAGGTTGTCCATTTCTTTTTAAATCATTGCTAAATGTGATTACGGCTCTGCAGCTTCTTTACATGGATTGGCTGATTGGGGTAGAATGGAAACATCTATGCAGGGTTTTTTTTAGATGATTTTTATTATAAATGCAACTGCCTATATACAGCTTAAAATGTAATGTACTGTTCCTTTAATGAGTCTTATAATTCCATTGTTTTTCCATGATGTTTTACAGCAAGCCACTTGCCATCTGCAAGATAAAATCAAGACTTGATGGCAACTAAACAGTGAAACAGATGTTCCCTGTTAAGGGCTGAGTTTACACAACTTAAACGGTTTCATTGTAGACATTTAGAACCTTTTAAAGAAGGCATATGTGTCCCTTGTATTTTCTAAATGTCTCAAGAAAGCAAAAGAGATAATTACAAGTGTTTATCCCTTACATCTTAGTTATTTGCAACATGTAAGTCCAGACCACAGATTAGCATTTGGTTGCATATTGCTTGAGGAGCAGTTTTGAAAAGACCCTTGGTAGGTTATATCTTCTGGGATAACTGAAATGAGGCTATCTGGAGACTAGGGTCTAGTTAATCACTATCCTCATCTTTAGATTCGACCAGTTATGTTAGAGACAGTTGCTTGTAATAAGCTTGCAGGACTTGGGCCAGCCCTACAGGGGACAGAGCCTGGGCTGGGGATACGGGTCCCGGGAAGCCGGAAAGTGGGGGTGGAGGGACCCCCACAGGCAGCTGTGTTGTCACAAGTTGCAGCGGCATGCGTGGTGCTCCTTCCTCCCAGAAGTGCTCCCTCTTTCTCAGGCCCTGGCAGGAGTCATAGGAGCATTGCACCACAGCAGGTCTCCACACACTCACAGAAAAAGGGGATGCGGGGAAAGCAGGGTCCTTCAGAAGCAGCGACGGGGGGTGGGGGGGAGCACTTCCAGTTCCCCCCTGTATGTGGAAACCTGCTTTGGTCCATAGCTATGACTCCTGCCAGGGCTTCCAGGAGGAGGGTGGGGAGTGCTTCCTGGAGGAGGTAGGTTGTGTCGCTATGCCACACACCTCACCACAGCTCCCGCTGGCACAGTGACTTGTGCAGGGTCCCTGGCCATCTTGGGCCCTACACCCCATGTTCAGAACTTTTTGCAGGGCCCTTTTCCCTATGTGGCCTTGGGTCACTGCTCTGTTGGGCAGACCTGGGTAGGAGCATGTTAGAAATGGGGCCATCATGGGAAAAGAAGTAATTGAGGGGATAATACAAAGAAGAAAGATGCCTTGGGTATTTGAACATATCTTCTGGATAAAGTAGAGTCATTTACTAAGGACTGTGCTGTTAGGACAGATAGAGGGCGAGGGGCCAAGAGATAGATTGCACAGGAAGTGGATAAATGATATAATTGAGAGGGACGAAAAGGAGATAAAGATAATAGAATCACAGAGTTGAAAAGTACCTTAAGGGTCATCTAGTACAATCCCCTGCTTGGAAGCAGGATGACTACAGCTACATCCAAGATGTATCCAAGACGGTATCTGCTGACGCACAGGAAAGAACAAAATGGAGAATGGAGCACATAATAATAATAATAATAATAATAATAATTATTATTATTATAAGCTTTTGTATAGCACCAGCAATGTACCTGGCACTTTACAAAGAGTAAGATAGACATGGTCCCTGCCCGAGAACTTACAGACTGGCTTTTATGATCATTAAACCATATGACAAAGGAAGGATGATTGAATCTGCAGAATTATCTTAATCTTTTCATCCTTTATCTGTTATAGCCTCCAAGTTAACTCACCACCTACTGGTATTTTGACTCTCTTTCACTCATTCTTCATGCATGGCATGCTTCAGAGCAAGCACCTTTAGTAGGGAAGGGAAGTCCATCCATGATAACTTAGCTAAGCCTTTCTGCCACATACGATTCTGTTGATCACCAAATATTCTTTCCATCCTCCTACCACCTCTTTTTTTCATAAAAGAATACTTCGTATCACTCCTGCTTCAGTCCCACAGGTGTTATCCCACAGGAATAGGTGTCACGGGTTGGAGGTCCACACCCCCACTTTACCGGGTTTGAGTGACTCAGTTTCCCTCACTCACAGTCCACTTGAATCAGTTTTTCACTCTGGCCGATTCAAGCCTGCAACAGGGACAACTCCTTTGTCACTCAAGGGCCCGAACCTTCTCATTCACAGACTCTTTAATCTCTGGGTCCCAAGAGCTTGAAAGCCCTTGTTGCTCACTTGTGTTCCAATGTTAGACACAGACACTTCTTCATAAAGATAAGAAGTCAGTTTATTGATTTACATAAGCAAGATAATTGATACAGAGTGGTACTAGAAATCAAAGGTAAATATAACACATTCCTAATCTATACTGGTTGAGTCCCTAGATAAGAATCTTACCCTACTAAAGTCCATTTAGGGTCTCAGTCCTTGATGTAAGCGACTAGGTCTTCAGTCTTAGAGTTGCTAGAAAGCAAAGTCCTGGTCTCAGTCCATAGTTTCCAGCCTTGTGGGCTGGCAGGATCCAGGATGCAGATGAGAGTGCTCAAGATGGCTCTGACCAAGCGATAGTGAAGATGGCTTAATGGCCCTCTTAAATAATGATTCTGAGTCCTTTGTTTCTCCTTCCCGCCTTGGAGAAACCTAAGGTCCGTCACGTAGGCAACTCAGGCAAACAGGAAGGTCCGTTTGCATCTCCATAGGGTTCTGTCTGGCTAGGGTTCCCAAATACACATTCTTTATAATGTCTCCACTTCCTGGAGTTTCGTCAGTATCACAGTCCTGGTTCAAGTTTCACAGTTTTCAATTGTAACATTACATAAATGTTGAACCTTTTGCTTTACATATTTACTAGGCTTGTGGCCTACCTGTAGACCAGTATCACACGTGTGTGACCCTATGTTCCTTCATGACAATAGGTTCCGGCGAAAGCTGGTTTTGGTCATTACTAGATCTGGAGACATTGGGTGAAAACAGACATGACGCTAACCACCCTTTAACCACCTTTGGTGGTCATTTATGCATGTTTCAGGACTGCATAGGGCACCAATACAGCCCTGCAACATGCATAACCACCAAGGGTGGTTAAAGGGTGGTTAGCGTCATGTTTGTTTTCACCCATTCAGAGGATGTAGAGAAAGGTCTAGGGAGGAGTTAGTGGCTTTAGAATAAAGTTCTAAGATTCCTCCAATTATCACTGACTGAATTCTAGACTATTTGTTCAGTCTTTTGCTGAAGGGATGGATACTTAGGCCGCCATCCACAAATCACTTACTCTCGAGTAGTTCTGGCTTCAATGGAACTATTCTGGTGTAGGTGGTTTGGAGAGGGTGACCTTAATATCAATTTGGCTGTAAGCAAGAGCATGCTTAGTCTGCTGGCTTAGCATGGAATCATTCACTTAGCCCAAGATGTCCACCTTTAAAAATACAATTTATAATTTCTATTATCAACCAAAGTGGGAGACTATTTTTTTTTAAAAAATCACAAAATGCAAATAGTGCACAGAGAAGAGTGGTCCTGCTGCTTGATAGCTTATTCCTTGGAAATTTTTTAGATTCTAAGTTCATTTTTTGGCTTCAGTTTCTTGCTTTCTCTGCTGAGGGAAGCTGGGTGTCCTATGGAACCAACACACTGAAGCCCAGTGGATGAGTGTCTAACAACACATAACTGCTGAGATATGGTGTTGGCAGGTTCTGAAGGACATTCTTTCTATCCCTGGTTGTCTGGAAAGTTGGTGGATATTTTTATTTGTTGCCTTCAGGATGATTCAATGTCTTGTAACTCATTGGCTTTGTTGGTACTATGCCAGTGTAAATGAAAGAAGAATTGGGACCTGCATTGACAAAGGCAAAATGACAGTTCCTCGTCACGATTAACTGAATTCTCTGAATTCATCAGAGTTTTGTAGCTGCCTCTAAAAATGTGGGTGAGTGCTTTTCATAGTTCTTATAAAATACTGCAACTGGGTTAGGAGAATTTCATTATTAATATTTTGCAACCATGCTTTTTGTTCATTAAAATCAAAACATCCAAGTATAATATCGGTTACACAGCTTTCTTTGTGCCAGTGCTTATTGCTTGAGAGAGCATTTTGGAAAATGTATATATTTGCTTCTGCGTTAATAACCAGAAACTACAATGGATGAAGCTTAGGGCCTGTTCTTTATTTTAAAAATCTCGAGTTTTGAATTCTCTGAATAAAGTAGTTTTGGTTGTGGATGGACTGAGGGTCTGGTCCAGAAGTATACCCTCAATTTCAATGAGATGTGAAGTACTCAGCTTCGGGAATCAATCTGTTGGTTAATTTCTATGGTACATGCTTTGTAAACCAGATTGCAGATTAATGTCTATTCTTTTAGCCTACAAACCATTTACCATGGACTTCAATAGGGCTTACTCTGGGGTAAATGGCTTGTGGCCATAGATTCCAATGCTTTATTTGATCACCCTCAGGGATATTGGCCCAGGAACTTCAAGCTGAAAGGATACAGTTATTTTGCACTGGACAATGAGCCTTAGACAGTCCAAGTAACATGAAGCTGTAGTTCGAGTGGAAAAACAAACATAAATGCCATTCCCATTAGGCCATCTCAGCTCATTCTTCCCCAGGGGATGCTAGACAGGAATGGGAGTCGGCTATTGTATAGTGCTGATTGATGTAACACACAATTCTTTCCCTCTCCTTTGATTCCCTATGTAGAGGGATAAACGCTGGCGTTTGTTCTTCATGGATTATTGACAGTTTATTTGCAAAGGACATGTAGTACTGATGGAATCATGTCCAGGTCTGGCACATAGTACTGGGGGAAACAGCCACATTCCTTTTAAATTATACTTGGCAATTCCCATGACCATCAACGTTCAAAATGTGTAGTCTAAAATTTAAAGAGCAGAACTTAGGGGGAATTAAATATTTTATTTCTCAGGTAGCACGATGATTTCCACAGTTAGACATAGTTAAAGTTTTGCCTTTGTGAACCATTTATTGTTATTTAGTGTCAGATCAGAAATAAGTCTCCTCCCTGACTCTACAATCTGACAAGGGAGGGGAGACAAGGGACATAAGGAAAGATGGGGATATAGTCAAGAAGTGGAGAAGTTGCAGGTGCACATGCTTAGCTTAGTTACACAGAAAGGAGAGAGGGAAGCACTAATGAACTATCTATGGAGATGAGGAGCTAGGGAAAGCCTGATAGATTAGAAGAGATATGTTTTTAGGTGGAATTTGAAGGGAGGGAGGGAGCAAAGTGTATGTGCTCAGGGAGTAAGGGCCAGTGTGGGAGAAGGGGCAAAGTTGGTTTAGGAAGAAGGAGACTCTGGGGCAGGGCTTAATTTGGGAGGTGGGGGCTTGCCAGGGCTCAACCCTGACTATTAAATTCAAGGGGGGACTGAGCTAGGGCTGAAGTGGCAGCAGCTTTTACCACACCGTGATTCCATTCCGCCATATTGGAATTGCCCGCGCCACACCGTGACTTTTCTGCCGACATTCCACTAATTCCGCAGGCATTCTGCAAATTCAGAAACTATTGGAAAAATTGCAGAATTGTCAGAAACCCGCTGTTCTGTTATTTTGATTTGGCGGAAGTAGTGAAAATGGCATATTAACACTATTTGTGAAGCCTGTGGAAGTAGCGGAATGAAATTAGCGGAACTGCGGAAGTAGCGGAATGAAACTAGCAGAATGAAAGCCTCTGCCATGCCGTACCACTAATTGCAGAAACGCTGTTTCCAGTGGAAATAGCTACCGCTGCGACTTTCTGCTACAGCCCTAGACTGAGCTCTGGGAAATAGCCCCACTAGGAGAGTGCACCCAGAAATGTGAAAGGCCAGGGAAAGGCTGACATTGGTCATTTCATAGTTAGAAATGAAAGCCAGAAAAACCCTGCATGCTTTATTGGCTTTTATTAATGACTTCTGTGCCCCGTTCCCTGTGCTGGCCATCATATAGGGTAATTTCAGACCATACGAGACCACGGTCAACCACAGTGAATCCCCTGTGGTGGCCGTTTGTCCCGTAATGTCTGTTTGATTTCAGGGACAGAGGGTGTAGCTTGCATATGTATGACACCAGGAGTAAGTACTGACTCCTGCTATCATACACATGTAAGTATTTCTTGAGACAAATAATGAGATAACACAGAACATAATTTATTTTTCTATTGTGAATGGCTTTACATGTCACAATAACTGCATTTGTGCAATCCTGAACACATAGTGAATCATGTATGCATGTTTATATATAATAGCTTGTGGGTCCCCTCTACTGTGCCTGCTGCTCACTATTCCTTTGACCAGAAATTCTCCTTTTGCAGTCAGGGAAGCAGGGAGAAGAGGGGTCCTGCCTATCCAGTGGAAGCAGGAGAGGCAGTGGCAGGGAGACCTGCTTCCCCACTGTGGCGTCTGCTGTTGCCCCTGGGCCTGGAGAGCAATGAGTAGTAGTGGTAGGAGCAGCGCTGGATCCCCCACCACTTCCATTGCATTTTCTGCCTGCTGCTCCCCAGCAACAAGCAGCGGTTGCTGGCAGGAGGGACGCTGGTTCATCCACCATTTATGTTGCCATCACTGCTCCTGGGAATTTGTACATAGCTGCTGTGAGATCCTGTTTAGACTTCAGCAGCTATGAACAAGCGATTGCTTCTCACAGCGGGCCGATTATGAGCCAGGGGCTGCCAGTGAGTGGGTAATGTGTGTAGCTGTAAAATAGCAGCTGTACATCGCAAAACTGGTGGTGCTTACTTAAATGTTTTGGTAACCACTCATTTGTGACCGAAGACACCCTGTGTGATGTTGAAGGACACAACTAGCTGCTAGCTAGTAAGAGGTGAATGTATTCTAAACGCTTCATTTCTGACCCAGACATGCTACATCAGAGATTCCCAAATTGTGAACTGGGTTTCTGAGTGGGGTCACACCATCTGTGGTTGAGGTCACAATCCCAGCTGATATCGGAGATACTTTGCATGCTCTTTGTTGCTGTTTTGAGTCATGAGATTATAGGTAAGGGCAAACGTTTTGCATACTACTAAGCTACATGGCTGCTTTCTGATGTTACATAGGACTGGGGGGGGGGG
>QEPC01000385.1:90149-107826 GCA_003113815.1 Sphenodon punctatus
AGAGGACATGGAAAAAATAATTAAAATACGAATAAACCCATTTGAATACATGCAACTTAAGCATGCAATAAATAGTAAAGACAAAAAAGAACAATATACTAGAGACCCCAACAAAATAGAAAAGGTATTGTTTGAACATACTAATAACAAAGGAAAATTATCACGCATATATAGAACTTTAAAAGAAATATGGTTTTCTGTATCTTAACTCACCTAAATAGACTTATGGCTGTAATACCCAAAGTTTTACGAGCTGCATTTTCAGCTGTCTCAACAGAATCATAATCTTCCTTAAAATTACAACATTATCTTGCTTTCAAAATGGCATCAATAATGGGTGATTTCAGATGTTATGGGGCCCATTGGCCCCGTACCGAAATCACCCAATTCATTTCCCACCGGAATCACCCCAACACGCCGTATCAGACGTGCTGAGGGGATCCCGGCGGGGAATCTGGGAGGGGGTGGGGCCGTGCGGTGCAACATGTGGCCACACAGCCCCGGCCCCTCCACGCACCCCGCCGCCCGCCCTCTGGGGAGATGGGTGGGCGGCGGGGCCAATGAGGCCGCTGCATCGGGCCGGATTCGCCACAGCCCGGGATCCCGCCGGTGATCCCAGGCCGTGGCGCCCGACCAGACGAGATGCCGGGGTTCACCCTGGCGTGGAATTACATTCAACACGCGGTGGCCGCCGGTCCCTCCGCTTTGGCCGCTCACGTGGTGAATGTAATTCCATGACGTGGTAACATCTGGGGGGAAACATCCGTTTCCCCCAACAGACGTGCCGAAATCACAGCCACCATGCGGAATTGAGCGTGGTTGACTGTGATCTTGTAACGTCTGAAAATACCCAATATCATAACATTTTCATGCCATTTCTCCATCCCCTTCCTTGTGTAACCTTTATAGCAATAGCGTGTGTGGTAAGAATGGCCAGATTCACATTTGTAGGAATGGTCTCCAAGTTAAGAACACCAACTCAAGCCCCAGCTAGAAACCTGGGATAATAAACTCTACCAGGCACTCTTTGCAGGAAACTGTTTCCCTACTCTCAAGCACATAGCTGAGGATTCAAAATAAATTTAAAAAATTATGGATGTGAAGGATGATGAGGAACATCAAGGAAAAACTAACAGAAGTGGATTTGGACTAACGGGTACATTGTTATTATTCCCCAGGCACCAATTCTCTGGTGTTGCCAGACCAAACCCATATGTTGATCTGTACTTTTAGGCCCAACCTTTTCTGTGGAACTTTGACCAAAGGCATTAATTGGGATCAGTGAAAAACATGGCATGTCAGTCCAATTTCTGAGGTCACCTTTTATTGCCCTCTTAATACAATGCTAAAATTGCTACTACTAAACTATCTATTATCTAATCAATTATCTATATAACTATTCTAATCTATGTCTACAATATATATCTATATCTAATCTATACTACCTATCTATATATATAATGTACAGGGGGGAGATGTGCAGGGAAAGGGAGAAGGTAAAATGTAGGGTATGAGGAAGGAAAGGTATTGGTAATACAATGAGGGCTAGGGAGGATTTCTTGTGTGCAAGCACCACAGTTCTGTAAATGCAACCTGACAAGCAGAGCTCTCACAGAATGGAGAGAAAAAGCCTGGCCCTTCCATTATAAAGGGTTGCAGTGCCCTCCCCCAGAGCCCTCCTGATTGGTTGTGGAAGGCAGCAGGCATTGAGCAATCACAGAGTGCCATGAGACTGCTGTGGCTTCCTTGTGCTGCTCATTGGCCAGCGATACATCCATCAGATACTGCNCCCAGCAACATTTAATAAACTTTTCAACTCATTTTAATTCAACACATGAGTCAAAAGACGTTTTAAATGGTGTATCAGATGAGGAAGAGAAACTCTTTTAAGACTGACCGGTAGGCACATATTTTTGGCTGGTATGTTTAATAAACATATGCAGCAGACATCTTGTAAATGAGCTTCTCCTGGATTAACATTTTAAACGCCATAGTCTACCTGAACCTGGTGAGCAGAGATAACATGAAGAGTAGTTGAAAAATTAAAGCAAACCTGAATACACAAATGCAAAAGCAAAATGGTGAGCCAGTTAGGTATTTTTAGAGGCTTAAAAATGAAGACAAACAACTCTTATTTCTGGTTGTCTTTGAAAATGTTTTATCTGCTTCTCCTGCTTAGGTATTGTGGAAACAGATAAAAACAATTTAAAGGGTTTCAATAAAACCTGCTTGACTCTGATTGATAGCCACGTATTAGCAATTCAGTCTCCTGTGTCAAACACAGTACTCTCTAGAGTGGTATAATAAAAAAAAAATGCTGGGCTTGTTCTTGACTTCTTTTCTGGGATATGATTTTTCAGGAGACAAAGTAAATAAGAGTGAAGGCTGCAGCTCAAATTAGCATACTCTCATTAGTAAAGATCTTGAAAAGGTTTTTGAAAACTCTGAAAAGATGTCTATTTGGGAAAGGCACCAGGGTCATACTCTCCTAATCTGAGTGTTTATCTAAGGACTTGGTCTCATGAGCACTTCTATTTTTTTGGGGGGGGGGGCGGGGGAGGTAACTAACTCCTAATTTATTTACTCCTCTATATTCCCACAATCAGGTATATTAAAGGCAGGGTCAAGGGGAGGTATTTATCTCTTCAAGCAAGTGGGGCTAAAATGAGGATGGAGGTTCCTACTCGGGGGGGGGGCAGTAATCGCCATGGGAGGGAGGTATCTACCCCCTGACTTAGTCCTCTATAATCTCAGGAAATGGCAGCAGTTCCTGACTGTGTTTTTCTTGTAGTTTCCGCCTCAGTGACTCCTTGTTGTCTGAGCTCTCCCTGTTGGCAATTCCCTGAACATTCTGAAGCAGAGAGATTCAGGAAGAGAAGAGCTCTTTAGATTTCTTTAACCTCCGGCTCTCTCTGGGTATTTTCAGACGTGACGGGCCCGGAGGCCCACCACGCTGAACCCCGGACCGGGATCTCTCTCAGATCCCAGTCCGTGATGAAGCCGGCCGTCCTTCAGACGTGCTGACTCCATCACTGTGGGGAATCGGGGAGGGGGTGGGCCTGCGTGATGTGCGGCCACAGAGCCCCGCCCCCTGCACTCTCTTGGTCGGCCGCCCGCCCACAGGGAGACGGACGGGTGTAGCGGCCAATGAGGCTGCTGCGACCAATCCCATACCATGGTTTGGGGTGCGATTCCTGACCGGGGCAAGGTAACTGATGTTACTTTTGCCTCTTTCTGGATCACGGCCAAGCTAACCACCGTTCTCGACCTCCAGCCAGCCGGAGGTCCAGAACCGTGGTTAGGTTTGACCCCCACCAGAGATTCACTGTGGTGAACATCTGGCAGGGGTCAAACAGATGTTCATGGGAATGCCGCCACCACAGAGGGAATTACCCTCTGTCCCCAGTTTGTGGGAATAGAGATAGGAGTACATGCTCCAGCGGTGACTCGTCTAAAATAACTACCCTTGCTGGTAAGAAAAAGCCACAAGGTTCTAATATGGCCCCCATTAGCATAACGTCTAATGTGTCACAACCTCTAGTGTTATCCTCAAAATAATGCAGTGAGTCTTCAGTACCCATGTCACAGAGAAGAAATAGAGGCACAGAGATAGACTAAAGACACTCTGGAAGAAGTGGTTTGTGACCTATGCTGTTTGCCCAGGGTCCTAGCACGCACCATCCTTTCTGTAAAGGGTGGTGTGGAAGAGACGATCTCATTTAAATCCCTCCTTAAAAATCTCATTCGCGGCAATGCCAACAAAACCATTAACAATGCTTAGCTGACAGCTGTGTCAAGGAGGTCCCTGCTTATCATACTCATTGTTTTTGTCTCCTTGTGTCTTTGCACTCCCCACCCTGTCTATCTCATTCATAATTAGATTGTGAGCTCTTTTCAAAGGAGCCACATTTTTCTGTTAGGCCTGAATATTGCCCTTGTCCAGAACTGGCGTACGTAAGCCCTGTTCTGGTCAATATAATCGACAACAACAACTAGGTAGAGGAAGAGGCAGGATATCACCTTACCGATAACTAGTAGAAGGAGGCATGAGCTTTTGTAGGCAATGACCTACTTCATCAGAACTTTGTCATAAAAGCTCATGGCTCCTCCTACCACTTACTCTCCTTTACTCTTTTAAAGGGAAGGTATGGCCACCCTAAGTGTAAAATAGGGTGAAAACTATGATTGGGCAGATCACTCTGTATTCTCATCTGCATTTAGCCACATATCTAAATCCTTTCTGTTCCCTCCCACTCCTTCTCTAGATCCCACCACTCTTCCTTCTGAAAACCAAACCTTGTATTGCTTCCTACACCAAGCCTCATCCTTCCTGTTTAACCCCTTTCTGATACTGACCATACCACCCCCTTCTCATTAGGATTATACAGACTTACATTCATGAGGCCCTGTCTACAGCCAGGGCCAGCCTTAGCACAGGGTGATATGGGGTGACCGCGCTGGGCCCTGCACTTCTGGGAACTGCACAGTGGCCCCCTGATTTAACCAGGGCAGGGTACAGGGGCTCCATTTTCTCCCAGCAGAGCGCCAAACACAACTCCTCTAGGGTCCCATAGAGGGTGCCCCTGAGGGGACGGGGCCATGGGGGAAAGGGTGGAGTCACCAGTAGAGCTGTAGCGGAATGTCGCAGCAGTAGCTATTTCCACCGGAAACAGCATTTCCGCAATTAGTGTTACGGCATGACAGAGGCTTTCATCCCGCTAGTTTCATTCCGCTACTTCCACAGTTCTGCTAATTTCATTCTGCTACTTCCACAGGCTTCGCGAAATAACGGAAACATGACATTTTCGCTACTTCCGCCATTCCGCCAGCACCACAAAATAGCAGAACAGCGGTTTTCTGACAGTTTCCGCAATTTTTCCACAATTCGCAGAATGCTGGCGGAATTACTGGAATGTCCGCAGAAAAGCCACGGTGTGGCACGGGCAATTCGGAAATGGTGGAATGGAATCACGGCATGGTAACAGCTGCTGCCACATCAGCCCTAGTCACCAGGGGCCTCACATTTTATCTTCATCTTATTTATTTATTTATTTATTTATTTATAACAGCCTTTGTTTGCCGCCCCCTCCTNGGGGGGGGGCAGTAATCGCCATGGGAGGGAGGTATCTACCCCCTGACTTAGTCCTCTATAATCTCAGGAAATGGCAGCAGTTCCTGACTGTGTTTTTCTTGTAGTGTCCGCCTCAGTGACTCCTTGTTGTCTGAGCTCTCCCTGTTGGCAATTCCCTGAACATTCTGAAGCAGAGAGATTCAGGAAGAGAAGAGCTCTTTAGATTTCTTTAACCTCCGGCTCTCTCTGGGTATTTTCAGACGTGACGGGCCCGGAGGCCCACCACGCTGAACCCCGGACCGGGATCTCTCTCAGATTCCAGTCCGTGATGAAGCCGGCCGTCCTTCAGACGTGCTGACTCCATCACTGTGGGGAATCGGGGAGGGGGTGGGCCTGCGTGATGTGCGGCCACAGAGCCCCGCCCCCTGCACTCTCTTGGTCGGCCGCCCGCCCACAGGGAGACGGACGGGTGTAGCGGCCAATGAGGCTGCTGCGACCAATCCCATACCATGGTTTGGGGTGCGATTCCTGACCGGGGCAAGGTAACTGATGTTACTTTTGCCTCTTTCTGGATCACGGCCAAGCTAACCACCGTTCTCGACCTCCAGCCAGCCGGAGGTCCAGAACCGTGGTTAGGTTTGACCCCCACCAGAGATTCACTGTGGTGAACATCTGGCAGGGGTCAAACAGATGTTCATGGGAATTCCGCCACCACAGAGGGAATTACCCTCTGTCCCCAGTTTGTGGGAATAGAGATAGGAGTACATGCTCCAGCGGTGACTCGTCTAAAATAACTACCCTTGCTGGTAAGAAAAAGCCACAAGGTTCTAATATGGCCCCCTTTAGCATAACGTCTAATGTGTCACAACCTCTAGTGTTATCCTCAAAATAATGCAGTGAGTCTTCAGTACCCATGTCACAGAGAAGAAATAGAGGCACAGAGATAGACTAAAGACACTCTGGAAGAAGTGGTTTGTGACCTATGCTGTTTGCCCAGGGTCCTAGCACGCACCATCCTTTCTGTAAAGGGTGGTGTGGAAGAGACGATCTCATTTAAATCCCTCCTTAAAAATCTCATTCGCGGCAATGCCAACAAAACCATTAACAATGCTTAGCTGACAGCTGTGTCAAGGAGGTCCCTGCTTATCATACTCATTGTTTTTGTCTCCTTGTGTCTTTGCACTCCCCACCCTGTCTATGTGCTACGTCTATCTCATCCATAATTAGATTGTGAGCTCTTTTCAAAGGAGCCACATTTTTCTGTTAGGCCTGAATATTGCCCTTGTCCAGAACTGGCGTACGTAAGCCCTGTTCTGGTCAATATAATCGACAACAACAACTAGGTAGAGGAAGAGGCAGGATATCACCTTACCGATAACTAGTAGAAGGCGGCATGAGCTTTTGTAGGCAATGACCTACTTCATCAGAACTTTGTCATAAAAGCTCATGGCTCCTCTTACCACTTACTCTCCTTTACTCTTTTAAAGGGAAGGTATGGCCACCCTAAGTGTAAAATAGGGTGAAAACTATGATTGGGCAGATCACTCTGTATTCTCATCTGCATTTAGCCACATATCTAAATCCTTTCTGTTACCTCCCACTCCTTCTCTAGATCCCACCACTCTTCCTTCTGAAAACCAAACCTTGTATTGCTTCCTACACCAAGCCTCATCCTTCCTGTTTAACCCCTTTCTGATACTGACCATACCACCCCCTTCTCATTAGGATTATACAGACTTACATTCATGAGGCCCTGTCTACAGCCAGGGCCAGCCTTAGCACAGGGTGATATGGGGTGACCGCGCTTGGCCCTGCACTTCTGGGAACTGCACAGTGGCCCCCTGATTTAACCAGGGCAGGGTACAGGGGCTCCATTTTCTCCCAGCAGAGCGCCAAACACAACTCCTCTAGGGTCCCATAGAGGGTGCCCCTGAGGGGACGGGGCCATGGGGGAAAGGGTGGAGTCACCAGTAGAGCTGTAGCGGAATGTCGCAGCAGTAGCTATTTCCACCGGAAACAGCATTTCCGCAATTAGTGTTACGGCATGACAGAGGCTTTCATCCCGCTAGTTTCATTCCGCTACTTCCACAGTTCTGCTAATTTCATTCTGCTACTTCCACAGGCTTCGCNTGGATCTAGTCAGGAAACCATTGATTTATGGTTATTTGGCAGCTAGTATAATTTACAAGTATCTCTAGGATGCTTAAAACTGTGCTAGGAAACCAGCCTGGTGTTGACTGGCTATGGATCTGTGCATGGATCTGTGCACTAAAAAGGCAACATACAGCCTTGTCCTCCATATTATTTATCATGCAGTGAGCACAGTTTGACCTGGCTGGAGGGCAAGACCTTCAGTTTTTGGTTCTGGAAATGAGTCAAGATTCTGACAAGAGTAGGGGATGGCTCATTACACCAATAAAATGACCTCACTATTTCCTTATTACTACCCTATAAGACCTTAGAGGAATCTATTCCTATGCCGCTCCTCACATCTGTCGAGACTATAAGTTTTGCTGTCTGAGAAAGTGATCTGATAGCAGAGCTTTAATTATTCAAAACATGACAAAAGTGACTTGAGATCTCAGGTTTCTTGCTTACTGTAAATGTTGAGAACCTTGGGATTGGCAGCTTTCTTTGAACTTTTATTTCAGTGTTACGCAGTGTGTCACCATGATACACTGTGCTGTCAATAGAGATAGCAAGCACGGAAAGACCAGATTTCAGAAGTTTACATCAAAGAGATACAAGGTAACTATGAAGCCAGGGGTAAATTTTGGGCCATGCAGCTGACATGCCTCAAAGTTCACATGCTGATTTTTGGACTTCAGAGAGCGCAAAATCAGAACGTAAACTCGCTCCCTTAAATCCATTACCAGTCTATACACCAGTTCAAGGTCTTGGTGCTGCAGTACTGGTGTTGAACCCACCTTAGCAAGTAACTCTTCTGAAGTCACTGGAGTTTCTCTGAAATTTTCGCAGTGTAGCTGACAGCACAGCCTGGGCCAGTGTCTGGAATAATAATTGTTGAGACTAAGATGTCCATTATTTTGTCTAAATAATGAATTGACATTGCTTTGATATCTGAAAAACACTGCAAAACTTGGTGTCTCTCAGGTCTGCAAAAGCACCTGCAGGGCTGACATATGTGCCGTGCATGAGACATCTGGTTCGAAACAAAGCTGCCTTTTAGCCAGGAATAAACTTCTCTTGTTCCTTAACCACAAACAGCAGAAGGAGGGGTAGGGATGGGAGCCAGGTAGCTGTTTACCATGTAATATCTAACATGATTGTAATAATAGTAAAAGCTTAGATGCTTTCCTTGCCTCTCCAGAACCTATGGAGTATGTTTTTTATTTGTGTAGCAACCTGGCTGAGTCTAACTGGGCTTGATGTCTTATATTAGAGTCAGATTGTGGCCTGTCATACATATTCTTACAGTGTGGTACCGTCTAAGGAAAGCTATTGAGACAAAGTAGTTCAGATGATATTGTTTATTGGACCAGCTATTGTTGGCGAGGGTATGCAAGCTTCCTGTCTACACAGGGTGCTTCCTCAGTGTTGTTGTATTGATTACAAGGCTTTTACTGCCCAAACCTATGTCACAAGAAAGCCCCTTCAGCCATGTGCTTGACCATATGTTGACCTGAACAAGACATTAAGATTGGCCATCCCTCCCAAGAGGAGGAAACTCACTGAACTCTTAACTACTTAGCCTTGCCCTTAACCTCTCTCACCCACAGGGAGGCCCCTGGGGTAGGGCACAAGGGGTGTTTTTAGATGGACAGCTGCCCTGCCTCTGCTCCACTTCACCCCTGGATGGGATGTCCATTTAAAGGCAAACCACCCAGGGGTGAGCTGGAGCAGAGACTGTCTGTGCTCCGGGGCAGCTCTGCTGGTGGTGCTCCAGAATTCCCCAGAGCACNGAAGGGAGTTCCAAAGCTGTGCAGCAGCCACTGAGGGCACATTCACACATGCATGAAAGTGTCCTTACAATGCTGGGGAAAACCATCTGAATGTAAATTTCACAGATCTTTGTGTATGTGTAAATGCACTATTCCACATAATTTTGGCTTTTATGTAGATTTACAAGGCCGATTGACAGCTGAATTTCGCAGCCCTGTCATTTGGCCTTGTAAATCTGCATAAAAGAAGAAAAAGGGTACCCAACTACTACCAAACTTGCTTTCACAGATTCTCTCTTCTATGTTTCTCAGCTTAATGTCTATATAATGCAAGGGAAGCAAAGTATATCATGTCCCTATGCCACAGTTGATAGTCTACCCACCTCACTTGGACATATTTCACTGTCTACACCCACAGATCAGTTTTGGTTTACTGAAGAAGTTCTTCATCCCTGACTTGACCACACACAAAGACAAAAGTGTCAATCCAGGCCAGAGCTATCTTGGTAGAAAGTAATGTCTCTTCCAGTGCTGATTATTCACAACCTGTGTACATAACGTTCTTTACAATTTCAAGAGAATTGCTTTGTACAGAAATATTCCAGATTGCTCAGAGGACATGTTTTTCATTTTGGTTAAATGTATTTTTAAGGTTTATGCAGTATATTGCCAATTGGTTTGGATGTTTCTGCTCAGAATCAAATAAGATGTATGAAATAAAGATGACATCATCAACAAAGAAAAGGTCAATGATTTTGTAAGGTGCTGGAAAAGAACGATTTTGAAACCTAAAAGAGGAGTCAACTTGTTTGAATGCAGCATCATTATTAAGACAAGTAGAAAGGGGCCAATGAATAGCTCTGTAGAACAGCCATAGTCAGTAATTAAGCTGCTTATTACTATGGCAGATGTAGAGTTCATGTACATTGATTTTAACACTTTAATCATGACTTTAGGCATTCTGCAGAGTTACAAAATTTCAAAAAGGTGGGTATAATCAATAAAGTTGAAATCCTTAGAAAAGTAAAGAAAGACCACAAAGAGGGCCAACTGTTTGTCCGTTTCATGGAGTGGCTGAGCTTTCTTACGCAGTGGACTTCTTTCCTTTCAAATTCCTACTTGATTTGTTCCCCAAAAGCTGGTAAACAAATGGTTGAATTCTGCTAAGTAGCACCTTATCATAGACTTTCAGAGGCTGTGCAAGTAGTGTGATTCCATGATAGTAGTTGATATTTATTTGATCTCCACTTTTTGGAAATTGGTGATTATTANTTTTTACTTTCCTAAGAGATTCTGACTTTGATATAATGGCCTTACAAGAGACCTGGTTGGTGAATAATCCTGCTTATATTAGCATTTTAGGATTTGACAGCATTTGTTTACCAGCTACGCCAGCCAACACCGCTGGAAGATGAAGCAGGGGTCTTGCAATTCTGGTAGCACAAGCTCTGAAGGCAGAAATAAAGATCTTGGCCACCGTTAAGTCTAATTTTATGTTATTACTTTGTTTATTCCCTAACGGGTCAGAACTTCTTTTAGGGAATGTATATGTACCCCCAATAAAGTCTACATATTATGCTGAAGAACTGTGGATGGAAATGTGTCATTTAATCATGGGGGTACTGAGTAATTATCCTGACGCAGTGCTCCTTCTGGCAGGAGATTTTAATACCAGGCTGGGGAATCCAGCTGATGGTTCGGCAAAGGTACTTTTGGAAGAGTTCTTGTGTAATTCCCCGCTCCCACCTCGGCGTTCTATGGATGTAGGTGGTTGGACCTAGAAGCAGGGTATGGAGGAATTCATTCAAGCCTTAGACTTGGTAATCGTTAATGGGAGGGTTATGGGCGACAGGGAAGGTAATTTTACCTTCCACTCCTATAACGTTTCTAGTTATATAGACTATTTTTTAATCAACCAACCAGCATTAAAAAGGGTTCTGACACTTCAGGTCCTTTTAAGACCAGATACATGCCACCTGTCTATTCTGCTGGAAGTGCTCCCGTTAGCAGGGACTGAGGGAGTGGTTGTCACTCAAACTCTGCCCTCCTCCCACAGGGATGATGAGAAGCCAATAATTAGGCTCAAGCACCCCAGGAATCTCATTGATAATTTTGAGAACTTTGTTAAGGCCCCGGAGGTGATGAGTCTTTGTGAAAAGGGGATGGGCCAGCACCAGGGAGATCTGGGTTGGTATGACAGTCTGATGAAGTTATTGGAACCAGAATTGATTACTGTGGCTCCTTTTAGGGGTAGAGGGAATGGGTTGGAGAAACCAGTGTCCTGGTTCTATGAAGAGTGTAGGGCTGTTAGGTGTAATCTTAGATATTTAATGAAGAGATTAAGGAACGCTCCTTTGACCAGGACACGGATCCAGCTTCAGGCCCAACGTAAGCTCTATAGGAACCTCCTAGTCAAGAAAAAATTGGCCTTTCAAAAGGCATTATGGTTAGGATCTTTACCAGGCTGTAGTGGGGAAGAATAACAACAAGTTTGGAAACTGATCCACTCTATGCAATGGACGGGGGGCTCAGTTAGTGATTATTCTATTACTACCCAGGAATGGGAGAAATGTTTTAGTAAATTGTTTGCACCTGAGTCATCTGTATCTACAATCCCTAGGCCAGTGCAACTTGACTCATGTAATAGGTTCGAGAAATGGCCGGTAGTTTCACCGGAGGAAGTTAGAATCCTGATTGCATCACTCAAGCTGGGTAAGGCACAGGGCCCTGATAGAGTGCCAGCAGAGATAATAAAAGCTTTTCCAGACTGGTGGGCTAATCTTTTGGCNCGCCCTCCGGGAGATGGGCGGGCACAGCAGCCAATCCATCTGCGGTGCCCGATCCTGTCCCGTGGTCAGGACCACAATCTGCCCAGGCTGAAGGTAACAGATGTTACCTTCTGCCCATCCCGGATCATGGCCAATGCGATCACAGTTGGGGCCCGATCCCACCACGATTCTGGACCTCTGGGTGGCCGGAGGTCCAGAATCGTGGTCATTTTGATTCCCGCCAATGATGCAGTGGGGTGAACATCTGGCAGGAACATCTGGCAGATGTTACAGGACAAACGGCCACCACAGGGGATTCACCGTGGTTGACTGTGGTCTCGTATCATCTGAAATTACCAATGGTTGAAGGACTTGTCCATTATTTTGATAATTCCAATTGGAAATTGGAACAGAATTTTTCCTGTTCCAATTTTTGATCAGAATGATCTGACCGCCCAGTTCCAACAGAATTGGAAGACAGGTGGAAATTCTGCTTCACCCCTAGCATCTGCAGCAGTACAGGGTCTCAGGAGAACACCCGAGAAAACTTTGCAGAACCACACCTTGTCTATCTATGCAAATGGGCAGACAGGGAGTGAGCAGACCCTTGAATCTGACTCACTTTGAGCTGGGTATTGCAGGGGAAATATGCTGTGCCAGACAGAGGTGTTGCTAGCTGTTGAAAAGGCTTGAAAAAAAACAAAGGCACTTTGAAAACAAACAGGTAAAGTTAACAGCTTATAGTGAGGAACTTGAGCATGACTTAAAAATACATGGCTACAGGAGACTACTGCAAAACATATAATTATGTACATAAAATCTATCCTTGCTAGACATGGTATACCTGAGGTGGTAACATCAGATAATGGATTACAATTTGAGGGATCTGCGTTCAGACAATTTGAGCATACTGCATCTAGTCCTAGGTACCCACAGTCTAACGTTCTAGTGAAAAATGGGTGTGTAAGTAGTTGAGGATGTTAAAAAAGGCAGAGAAGTTTAATCCAGATTCTTATTTCGCTATTCTAAATTATAGGCCAGCACCCTGGAAGCATGAGTTGTCATCAGCAGATATTTTGTTTAATAAAAAAAATATGAAGACAAGCATGCTCAACTTTGTAGGTACTGAAGTAGCAGATAAAGCTGACTTGAATGTCTAGAAGAAAAATGATAAAGACAAACAACAAAGTTGAATTTTGACAGGGAATCAAAAAACCTTGAGCCATTGGAGCATCATGATAATGTGCATTTCTATAATGGCGACTTGGTGCAAAAAGGTAGTAGTCACTCATGAAGTGGCTCCCAGGTCCTAGGAGGTTGTCACTGCTGATGGACAAACATAGAGAAGGAACAGGGATTACACCTCCAATGCATCCCATGAGGATAAGGACACAAGAAAATAAAGTGCAAACAAAAGAGAATCCAGGTCTTCAAGGACTGCAACAGAAAAAGCTATGGAAGAACAAACACAACAGTCTACATCAGGGCTGGGAAAACGTCCAGGGGCACTTTTCTAGGGGTAGCCGACAGGGTGGGAACAGGCCCTGAATGTTTCCCCCAGGGACATGAATCTCAGGGGCCAGGACAGAGCAGCAGGGCCGTTGTTTTAGTTAAGTTCCTTATAATCCATAGTATCTGGTATGTTCCTTGGCATGCACAATTTTCATATGTTCTTTAGCAGTTTCTTGGGCCCAAACCCCAATTCTTTTCAATAGCTAGCAACAGCCCAAACGTTTCCTTCCCAGGGGCCACTATGAAAATTAGTACAAGCTCTCTGGGGGCCAGGGAAGGGTTGGGGATGGGGACACTTAAGTGGTGTGCTCAGCAAGATGAAAGCAAAGTGAGGGTCCAATTCTTGGATATATGCCATGGATCTATCTCCTATCCCGAGTGCACGCTTTTGTCTCCCCATCTTTCCTTGAGTTCACTCTTTCAGTGCTTGAGAGTAAGGGCCAAATCCAAGAACTGAAAATGAGCCAAATAGAAAATAGCCACAGCCAAACCTTGGTCCACAGGTTGGTGGTATCCCACCCCTGGGGTACCACTGAAAAATGCAACCATGATAATATGGATACTACAGGGATTTCACACAGATCCATGAGCCTGGCTAAGGCACCGGAAAGGGACTGAAAATGGTTAGCGGAGGAATTGGTGTCTTCATTTGTGTATTCACACTCATTGTTTGTTTTAAGCTTTCTTGTTCTTTATTTGGAAAGAGAAGATGTGCAGAGGAGAATATTTTGAATAGCTAGGTTTATTATTTAGCTGTGCCTAACAGTTCCCAGCTTCATGAAATTATTTATTTCCCCTGCAAGGGGTAGAGTCATTATGGAAGACAGTGAGGCTTCAGTAGAGGCTTTATCCTATCCAGTCCCATAGAGTCTATTTCCCACAACCCTCTCTCACCACTCCTCCATAACAACCCCCAGCCAAACACCACACCGACAAGCCCTTTTTTGTAAGTGCCTAAGATACCATGTAAGGAAGGCAGTAAAGCAGAGGTTAAGAAGCACTAACCATGAATACCTCGTAGCTACCACATAACATTGTTATAATAAGTAAAAGATTTCAGCCTCCTTTTCTATATTTTCCAGGCACTTAAAAAAGAAAAGAGCTCCCGAGGCTGTTCAGTGAGTTACAAGGAAACCAGTTTAGCCACAATAAATTAAGGCCTTGTAATAAGTCCATTGAACTGTGACGAAAACTGCAGCAGGGAGGTGTTGTAACATGTGTGAAAGCGCCGTACAATGGAACTGGAAGAAGTCAAAAGAGGTTTAAGTTTGCAGGAAGTCAAATCAGGTGAAGACTTCAAAGTTGGAAGAAAAAGTGATGCAGATAAAAGCGTATGTAGTGATATATGGGTTCAGGTGGGATGATTGATGCATTTATATTTCTCCAGAATAAAAAAAAGGTTTTGCAACAGAAGTTATTGCTAAACCTTTTCCATGGCTATCTATGGGTAAAGTCATAAGGGTTCGAGAGCAGAATGCTCCAGTATTTGTTCCTACTTGCTTGTGTTTGTCACTTTTCTTTCCGTTTCATGCAATTCTCATTTCATTTTCATTCAGTTTAAAACTGGGGTGGGGAACATTTCCCTCCTAGGGACCACTTTGAAAATGAGTACAAGCTCCGAGGGCTGCACAGAAATTGGGGGCAGGAGTACTTATGCAGTGCCCTTAGGAAGAGGGCATGATCCCTGCCAGGGATCTGTCCCCTGTTTTTATAGTATATGGCCTCATCTCTGCTGCCTTACCATGAGTTCAGTCCTTCAGTGCTTGTGGGGGGAGAGACTGGATTCAGGAGTCAGATGCAGGCAATGGAAAGGGGCCAAATAAAAACTAGTGGCAGACCACGTTTGACCCACCAGGCCTGAGGTTCCCCGTCCCTGAACTAAAACACACAGGTGTAAGTTTAGCTAGACAAAGAGCACTTCAGCTGTCAGCAAGATTGGCTTTAGTTTTTCATGCTATCATGTTTTTAAAAATAAGTCATCCATTTAAATATTTAAACTAAACAAGGGCGCTTTCTGACATTGCACCACACTCGTGGATTTAAATAATCCAGCATTAGAAAAGTCACGCTGCCACCATTGAAAACTGTGGCTCATGCATTTCTTTGAATCCTCATTGGTAAAACCATGAGGTTTTACCAATGCGGATTCAAAGGAATGCGTGAGCCACAGTTTTCAATGGAGGCGGTGTGTCTAACTGCCGCCGGCACAACTTTTCTAATGGCAGATTATTTAAAACTGCAGGTGCGGTGCAACATCTAAAAAAGAGCTTAGTATCTAGTTGGTTTGACCCAATGTCACATTGCTGTTGTTGTTTTCAGTTAGGCCACTTTTACACATGGCAAAAATGGGTTTTTATAAGTGCTTGAGATAACACTTGGTATTATAAATGCTAGAGTTTTGTAATGTGCGAACACAATATTTCAGATGGGGCTCTTACAAGGCTGCAAGATCTTGCTGCATAAAAGGGGAATAGTGTGTTCACACATTACAAAACTCCAGCATTTATAACATGCAGTGTTATTTTGAGTACTTATAAGAACCCATTTTTGTCATGTGTAAAGTGGCCTCAGCTGTAGGTTTGTCCTGATCCACTGACTTCTTATGTACCAACTATGAGCGCATTCCCACATACAAGAAAATATGGGTATCTGTAAATGCTGCTAATATCCTAATGCGCATAAATAGAACCATGCGCTATTCACACTATCTTTTTTTTTTTTGCGCAAATCACATTCAGAAGCCAATTTAAATAATGCACCTTTCCACATTCTCACCTTTACTATATACCCGCAAATCCCACAGTGCCCTGCTTNGCTTTTTGGTGAATATTGCGAACAAGAGTTGTTAAAAATTAACTACTCCAAAACTAAAATATTGATTGTAGGTCCCCGAAGAAGAGCAGAAACACATTTGTGGAGTATAGGAGGGGAGCCGATTAAACAAGTTTGTTCCTTTAAATGTCTGGGGGTCATTTTTTCTTCTTCGCCATTTTGGAGGGCCCATTATGACTTAACTAAACTTCAGACTAAGAAGTTTGCCATGGCAATATTGAAATTTTACTTTGGCTGGGTGAGGAATCTGGTTGAACCAGCGGTCTGTTTATTCAGGGCCAAGGTTTTAAATCAGGCCCTGTATGCTGTTCCTATTTGGGCCCTTGGTTTTTTGGATGAGTTAGAGTGCATATAGAATGGGTTCTTGGCCTCTATATTGGGTCTCCTGAGGGGCACTCCTCAGGTTTTGCTGAGGATGGAAACAGGTGTTTTGCCAGTTCGAACAGTGCTTCTCCAGCAACTCGCCAATTTCTGAGCAAAAATAATGTCTTTATCGGAGGGGGAGTGTCCGTTATTATGTATGGCCCGAAAGGCAGGATTACTGAATATATGGCTTAATAGCGCTGGGCTGGAAATCCATAAAATGGGCTTTTCCAGTGAGGTACTTGCGAAGGTGGGCCCGGATCCATTTAAGAAGATGTCACAGGGGAGATTGAGAGACCAGGCGCTTCAGTTGGAAAGGGCCCTCCTGAATTCTCAGAGAGTGGTGCCGGAATATATCCCCTATCATCCATCCCAGCCTTGCTTAAGTTACTTGTTTGGATGGTTGGATGCCTCCAGGAGATTTTCTTTCACCAGGCTGCGATGTAATACCTTCCCTTCAGTCTATCTGGAAGGGAGATATAAGGGAATCCCCCAAGAGGAGAGACTGTGTGTTTTTGCGATAAGGGGACTCCCAACACGGTGGCTCACATCCTATTGTTTTGTCCCTTTTTTGAAGGTTTAAGAGTTAAATGTCTGGCAGATCTCCAGGAGATACCCTAATTTAAAATATTACAAAAGCTGCTGTGTCCGGTGGATAGCACTTTAACCAGACAAGTTGCGGATTTCGCCTATCAGGCGACAATTTTAAGACAAAGGTTTCTAAAGAATCTGGCACAAACAGGGGTTGTGATTCCAGTAACGACAGGACCCTGATAATCAAGGGCAAACCTTCCGAGTTAGGTTTATAAGGGGAGGGGTTGGTAAGGTTTGTGTGATTTAAGGACAGATGAACCTAATCTTTATAGTAACGAGAACCCAGCGTGGCACTGTTTTTTGTTTTTTTTTAATGAATTAAAGCACTGCGTCACGCAATAGGGATTGTAAAGGTGTATTTGTATTTGTATGTGTAATTTTATTGCTTTTCGTTTTGTTGTAAACTTGTTTATGTTTATGTATGATTAACAATTTGATGATGTTGATGATTCTGGAAGCATTTGTTGTTTGCAACAGCTAAGGCTATGCAATAAAAATTATTATTATTATTAATTGGCGAAATGCACCCTTCGCCACAGCTGCCACCTGGACATCCAGGCAGAGCTGTGGATCAAAGAGCACCCCCAGACTACGGACCTGGGATACCGGGGAGGACGGACGCCACCAATGATGGG
>QEPC01000385.1:108388-120041 GCA_003113815.1 Sphenodon punctatus
GATACTGACTAGCCTAGTCAATATCATGTCAGTTACACAGTTCTGTGTTCTCTGAGAGGAGAGAACAGTGGAGCCGGGAAGCAGGGTGCTGTGTAACTGACATGTTAGTGACTAGCTACCATTCTGACAAGAGGATTTATGTGGGTCATGTTAAATGCGCGCTTGTAAAGGTAGCTTTTGGCTGCCTCCAAATGCGGTTAAAAAACAAGCGGGAGCACTCCTTCCCACAGCATTATAATATGCGGGGGGAAGAAAAAAACGCTTAAATCCTGGTTGTGGGAATGTGCTCTAAGCCAATTGAGGATCTGGCTCTTTCTTTGGATTTTAAGGTTCTGTGGAGATTTTATTTTCTACCTGTTGATAAGATTTTTTTTATAAGCAAGTGTCTTTTGTTTTGAAAAAGTAACCAGGTGTCATAACAGGCACTCCTAGAGAATTTGAACATTACATGCATTTAACAATTCACCTATGCAGTGCTTGACTGAAATGTGATATAAGCTCACAGTGCAATAGAAAAGGGATTTAAAAGGAGAGGATTAATTTCTAAAAAGGCAATAGAAGGGATTTTTATAATGCAATCATAAATTGGCAGAAGTTAGCAATAGGCACAGGCTTGTTTAAAGCAAGAACAATAAACAAAGTCAGGAGTTAGAGGTTTAAAAAGAGAGCTGGCAAAAGACACAAATAAAAATGAATTAAAAAAAAATAATTCAGACCAGTTCCCATTGATTTCAACAGAGGATGGATCGTATAGAAAGAATCCAGTCCTCAAGGCAGTCTGTTAGCACAAACACTGTTCATTTCAATGGGGTACATGCACCAACACTCCACCCTTGAGGATTGAGATATAAAAGTGTTACATGAGATCCTCAACAGAGGGTATTTTCAGACGTTACGAGATCACGCTGAACCACAGTCAATTCCCTGTGGTGGGGAATGCCCTCGTAACGTCTGTTGGGGAACTGGAAGTCCCCCCCCCAGATGTTTGCCACGCTCAATCCCCACCGGGAATCTCATTCGCCACGTGATCAGTTGGTCCGGCAGGGCTGGCGCCGATTGTGTGGTGAATGAGATTCCCGGCGGGGATGAAGGGGCCCATCACATCTGGATGGCGATCACAGCCCAGAATCCCTGCCGGGATTCTGGCCATGGTCATTTCGAGCGGGCGCTGCGACCGCATTGGCCATGGTGCCCGCCCGTCTCCCCAGAGGGCGGGCGGTGGGGGAGCGTGGGGGGGGGGTAGGGGCGTACAGCTGCACGTTGCACCGTGCAGCCCCACCCCCTCCCCGATTCCCCGCCGGGATCTCCCGGCACGTCTGTTGACCGTGCCGGAGTGATCCTGGTGGGGAATCTAAGGGTTGTTTCTGTGACGGGGCGAATGCCGCCCCATCACGTCTGAAATCACCCAGAGAGGTGCTCTATTAAGGTTCTAAATAAGCACTACAAGATCCTTCTATCAAAATTGTAGACCCTAGTGTGATTTATGTGAGCGTTATTTGGCTAATCATTCTACAGTGAAGTCTGACCTTAACTCAACATTTTTTAAAAAGAGCATAAATCCCAGCATGCAATGCCCAGGAAAATGAAATACCTTGTGAATCAAGATGGGGCATTGCATGCTGGTAAATCAATGGCTGGAATCATGGATTCCTTATGAGGACAGCTTTATGAATTAGAGGGCATGACCCTTCCAGATTGGGGAAGCAATGGAGAGAGCAGAGGCACATTTTTGGTGTGTCCTTTACTACATGTATCCTGCAACCAGTTCAGGACACCAAAGGGGGCAAAAATCTTCCTCTTGTGGGGATCATTTTATCACTCATAAAAAAGGATGCAATGTGCATCAGCCATGCAAAGATAACAAGGTGTGTGTCAACTGACTGTGGTAAAGTGGCATACATGCTAGCATGAGATAAGACATTCCTTCAGATTGAAACTTGCATGCATTTCATCCTTGGCGATATGGTCAGCAGATCCACTACTTCGGACAGATCATATCCTGTTTGTGATATGGCAAGAGCCGGACATCCCCTGCAGAGCTAACGGGAGACTTTCCATCAACATCAGTGTGTGGTGGATCAGGCCCTATGCCAGAGAGAAGGCCTAAGCCCTGGGAATACATGTCACTGTAGGCCTAGACTGGATAAATATTGAACACCCTTGTGCTATGCCCGTGATCTTAGCTCCCCTACAGAGTCTGGCAGCAAGTAGTGGGTGTTTTCAGACGTTACGGGGCCGGTTGTCCCCGTACCGAAAACAACCAGATCATCCCCCGCCGGGATGACCCTGTCACGCCGTATCAGACATGCCGGGGGGATCCCGGTGGGGAATCTGGGAGGGGGTGGGGCCGCGCGGTGCAACGTGCGGCCGCACGGCCCCGCCCCCTCCACGCTCCCTGCCGCCCGCCCTCTGGGGAGACGGGTGGGCAGTGGGGCCAATGCGGCCACAGCGTCTGGCCGAATTCGTCAAGGCCCGGGATCCCGCTGGTGATCCCAGGCCATGGCGCCCGACCAGACGTGATTTTTTTTTTGGTCCCCACCGGGGATCACTTTCACCACGCTTCCCGGGAAATTCCCATGGCTCGCCCGGGAAGCGTGGTTGAAAATGACCCCGTGTGGGTATTGACCGTGGCGAACATCTGGCGGCCGGCAAACAGATGTTCGAGGCACAGTGACCACAGGTGGGTATTCATCGTGGTTCACTGTGATCTCGTAACGTCTGAAATCACCCAGTGACTCATAGCTGTTATGCAGCAGTTCCCATACCTTTGACCTGCGTGACCCATTTTGTGTCTTAATAATCATAAACCCATGAGACCCCAGACAGCAGCATTGACATATAAAATACAGCAAATATTAAATCAGGATAATGACCTCCATTTGCAGACGTTGTGACCCCTCAACTCATGATTCTTGACCCAAACTGCACTAGTGCATGCTGTAGAAATTGAAGACAACTGACTTCTGCTAGTGAGCTGCTGAGCTAGCAAAGGAGTAGAGCTTTAAAAACAAACCAAAAAAGACCTGCAAAGAAACCCATTTTCCATCTGAGGCATATCAGCATCTCAATGGGAAAGACAAGCTCATTGACTAGATGGTCTTATCTCATTTAGAAAAGCCCTAAAGAGGTTGAAGGAAAAACTATGGTCATAGCTTCCACCAACCCCATCTTCACCCCCAAAAGGAAAATCTGCAACTTGATTGGGCCTGTTTTATTTGACTTCAGTTAACACAATTCCCCTCTTACGTTGGTGCAGTGATTCAGATAATAGGCTGCTGTTTTCCCTTCACTTGCTATCAGCCCAGTGCCTGGGTGAGGAAAAACAGAACCAGCCTGACAGTCTAGAAATTCCTAAAGAACCACGGGATTAATTCCAGGAGGAGCCTGGCACAGCATCTAGGCTTTGCCAGATCCCAATTACTGCTTGATAAATTCCATCATCGCTATCAGAAGAATTAATAGACTTTACATGAGAATATTTAGTTTACAATGCAAACAAACAAAAAAAGGATTAATTAGAAAGCATCGCACTTAATGGAGTCCGATTAACCCTCTAACCTTGCATAATGCAGACATCTTCATCTCAGCCTGAGCTGAGTGACAGGTAGAGAGCTTTACACTGAAGAGATGACTTCTTGTAAAATTATTAGCAAACAACAAGCATTATTTCTGGAGTACCAGAGAGATGAGCATTACGGCAGTGGAACAGTGTTGTCTGAATCTCATATACAGTTAGGGGTGTACTGTAAATTATAATTCCATGTACTCTAAGGCCCCTTCCCAATGTCAAACTAGCCATAGTGTAAATGAAAATTAGGTCCAAATTTTTATTTTTATTTTTAAACCCCCCACAAAAACCCTCTGCACTTGATCTGCAACCATTTTTAAGATGATCTTCACCAATGGCCTTCTTCAGCTCTAAGTGACAGAAGAGTCACTTCTGTAGCAAATGATCTTGTAGTAAATGATCTTGCAGGGTAGCATTAATCTGCAGGGATTTAGAGTGCAAATTTGAACATGATGAGCAGGCCTGCTGAGAAAACGTTAAGGGGCCCAGCACATCCTGGTAGCTGGGGGACCTTATTTTCAGTCCATGTTAAAAGTTATGGAATCTATTTCTGGAGACCAGAATTTTCTTAAGAAAATTCTTGTAGTTGTTTTTTGAGCGGGTGAGAGCTGAACTTAGGGGCTCACTACAATTGTACCCCAATGAACCCAGATGATGACCTAAGAATGTCTGAACCCACAATCCTGAAACCTTTTACTCTCAGAGTAGTCCCATTGACTTCAGTAAGAGTAATTGGTTTGAATACTGCAGGCTAATAATTTTCAAATTTACGATCATTTGTTATTTAACTAAAATACTAATAATGATTTGCTGAAAGAGAAAATAATAACCCTTCAGGAGATTAGCTTTTTAAAATATAAAGTGGAGACATGAAACAACGGATGTCTTCACACGGACACCTGCCCCGCCTCACCCCCGGGCAGGCTGTCCTTTTAAAGGTGGCTCACCAGATATGGAGGTGGGGCAGGCTGTCTTGCTGGAGGACCGAAGCAGGTGGGCCTCCAAACATCCCGGAGTACTGCCAGCAGAGCAGGCAGCCAGACCCTGGGGGAGTGGTCAGAGACGGGACTGCTGTCAGTCCACTCAGCCGGGGGTTGTCCTGGCAACACCGTAGCATTTTAGGCGATCCATCTGCAACGCTATGGTGTGGGGGAGGGGTGCTGCATAGGTAGACCGTGGGTTGTGGCAGCTGCTGGGTTTGTTTAAAATGGACCCAGGCACAGTTGCAAGCAGGTAGATGCAGGAGTGCACCCCCAACTTGTGCACCACTGCGTTCATCTGAAAATACCCGATGTAGTTAAGAAGATACCAATTTTAGTTAGGAAGAATATGCCAACTCTCAGGCTATGCAGAGTTCTTCCTCAGATGAGATGGAAGGTCAGAATTGTAAGCGACCTAAATGCAGGCTAGGTTCCCAAACCCAAGAGCTGTGCATGAAAATCTTCATATGGCTGAGACCCACAAGACACAGGATGTTTTCAGACAAGTCCTTTATGCACAGGTTAACCATTGGTTGCTGTAGGTAACCAGTGGGCACTGGGTAGGTAATTGGTGGGGAGGCGCTTGCTTGAAAACACCCACGTAAATGCATGAACCTCTCCCATTTCAAGATTGGCAGGAGGAGCCAGGTGTTCTGTGGTCCTGGCTGTCCTGGAGTGGCTGTGATTCGACTGGTGCATCTATAGGGGAGAAATATTATCTCGGTTATGTGTGTATCTGTATTTGGGCTTAAATAACTCATTCTTATAAGCTTTATCATTGTCACCAGGGTACTGCACAATGTTCTTCTCAAACATTATAAAGCAGCGAGATTGTTCAGAGATTCGGACTGAGGTGCCATCAATACGCTGATGATGCTCTGCTCTCTCTCTCCTCCCTTTTCATCTGACCCAGGTCCTGCAATCTCGATGTTTACCAGGTGCCTGGCTGCCATTGGGGACTGGATGCAGGAGAGTCGATTGAAGCTGAATCTAGACAAGACCAAGATGATGATGGTTGGTCGGCCGTGCAACCTGGGAGAAGTAGGAACACGTGTTATTGATGGGGTCCAGCCTCCTTTGGACACTCAGGCCGCTTTTATACGAGGCGCTGAAGAGCACCTCCTGAGTCCTGCGTTTAGAGAAAAGCCGCGTGGGGAGTGTTTACATGCTCCATGCGCTGCCAGAAGTGACGTGCTCCCTGTTGTCGGCAGCCTTGGGGTGCTCTTGGATCCTCTTCTGGATTGTCAGGTTGCAGCAGTGGTCAAGAGTGCCTTTACCAATTACATCTGGTGAGAAGGCTATGACCATTTTTATCAGATTTGGACTTGGCCACCATCATCCATGCCTTCGTAACCTCGAGGCTAGATTACTGCAATGCACTCTATGTGGGGCTGCCCTGGAAGACTGTTCGGAAGCTGTAGTTGGTGCAGAATGCGGCAGCCCATCTTCTTTCGGGGTGGGTCACCATGAGCACATTGCACCCGTGCTCCGGAGTCTGCATTGGCTGACGATATCTTTCCGGGCACAATTCAAGGTGCTGGTTTTAACCTATAAAGCCCTAAATGGCTTGGGCCTCAGGTATCTGAAAGACCTCCTCCTCTCTTATGTCCCTTCACGACCCCTGAGGTCAGCCAGGAACACCCTCTTGCAGGTGCAATCTCCCTATGATGCTTTTTCGACTAGGGCATGCAGGGAGGTGTTATCGGTTGCCACCCCATGATTATGGAACTCCCTTTCCTTGGAAGTCCGCCTAAGCCCAAGCAGGCTCATCTTTTAGAAGTGATGTAAGACCTTTTAATTTGGCTAAGCGTTTAGCAAGCAGGGACACAGCAGGATGGGACTGGGTGGGGGGTGTAGGGGTTGGGTGGGTGAGGTATTATTGATTTTAATGGTTGTTTTATTTGTTTTTATTACTGTAAGCCACCCTGAGCCTCTGCGGGAAGGGCAGCATAAAAATATGACTAAATAAATAAATATATACATACATTTTAAACTAATGTAGCAGCTGTACCAACAGTTTTTTGTAATTTTTTACAACTAAAACATACAGTAAAATAATCACAACTTATTTCCCTGGTTTAAAGGAGTATAACTGCAATTCATGACAACAATTAAAGGTCTGAAAAAACAACAACAATCTGCCTTTTATTATGCGCTGAAGCTAGCCACCTCGGACTCTGAAACTCTGAAGAGAGTGAGTGCTGGAGTTTGGATCTCAGGTGAGAATAGCATGCCAACTGTCCTGCATTCCAAAATTACAAGAAACGTTGGCGAGAACAACAAAGCAGATCCTAACTATCACTGTGGGTCCTAAATCTGAGCTTTAAAAATTGTTACTATTACATCCCAGGGGAGAGCCTGAGAATGCAAATGACCTAGGCTAATAAATCTCCAAAGTGAATACGATAAACTATCCTGTGACTGAATAAGAATAATAGATGTAGGCTGCTTTTAGACGTGTGCGGCGCACACGTGGCATAAAATCACGCCACGTGTACAAATCCTGCATGCGGGATTTAGACGCGACATTTCGCATGTTAAAGCTGGTCTCATGTTCTTTTAAAGCCAATTTGCGGCTTTAAATAATGCACAGCCGGCTTTAATGTGTGAAATGTTGCATCTTAATCCCACACGTGGGATTTTTACATGCGGCGGGATTTGATGCCATGTGTGCACTGCGTACGAAGCGGCTTCTGGTAGTACTTTTGAAAGGTCATCTAGTCCTGCCCTTAGTCAGGAGCTACTGCTGTTGCTACTGCTACTACTTAGCATTCCTATACCACTACTAGGCATACACAGTGCTTTAGTCACAGATTTTAAAAAACAGATCCCTGCTCAGTGGGCTTACTGTCTAAGATAGGGATGGTCTAGGCATAGTCTAAGAGGTGTCTATCTAATCCATTTTTAAAGACCACCAAAAAGGAGAACTACTCCACAGCCTCCCTTGTGGGAGGAGCAGTGGGCGGAATGTCCATAGGGAAGCCATGGGGAAGCAGAGGATGCCCAGTGCTTGCAGGCTTGTTTCAAAGAAGGGGAGTGGAGCGAATGAGAACAGGCAGCTCACTCACCTTGAGACACTTACCTTGGCATTTCAAAGCTTTCTTCTGACTCTTTACACTCTAGAGTGACTGAATGATCTGGAAACGGATGATTACAGGGGCTGGTGAGTAGAACCACAAACCTACACAGCAGCCATCTTGGAGTTCATCTGATTTCTGCCTACTTTTTTTAAAAAAAGCAAAACTTTAAGCTCTGTTTCCAAAACAAGCCATAACAGTATTAAAAAGAGCAACACTTAAAATGAGAGCTCACAAAGCAATCACCCTTTTCTATAATAGATAACACTTAAAGACTGCATGCAGCTTGCTGCTTATGCAAGAATGGAGTTTTTAAAAAGCTAATCAAATGGAACCTTGTGTACATGTTGTGGTAACAGGCCCCAGTTTGGCAAAGCTAAGCAAGTGAAGGATCCCACTTGGGGTAAGGAGAGACAGGCCCAGAGGAGAAGTAGGCCCAGAGACTGTGACAAGGTCAGAGAATGCAAAGAGACTCAAAGTTTGGAATGGTCCAGGGATGTATTCCATCAGCATACTAACAAAAGGTCTCTAGGCCATGAAAGCCCTGGCCTATCCAGCGACCGGACACTTGAATATCTGTTCCTGACACATCCACATATGTTAAGAAACATCCTGTTGACCAGGGACAGCCTTACTGCGGGGCAGTTAGGGGCACCCGCCCAGGGCCCCGCTCCTGAGGGGACCCCGTGCCCAGCTCGAACCCCGTGGTAAGGTCAGCCCTGAGCGCGGGGCCCTCAGGAGCTGGATCACTGCATCTGACAGGCAGTGGAGGGGGGATCATCTGGAGTGAGGGAGAAGCGGAGGCCCCACCTCTCCCACACTCTGTGCCCCCCCCCCGCTGCCTGTCACAGTCGGCCAGGGAAAATGAAGAAGAGAGAGGCAGAGGCCCCGCCTACCCCTCATTTCCCCTGGCCAAAAATGCCCCCTCAGCTGCCTGGCTCAGTCTGTAACAGACTGAGCCAGGCAGCGGAGGGGGCCGGGCCAACCAGTGTTGTGATGTGAGGGAGAGGCGGGGCCTCTCCTTTATGCCCCTGGCCCCCTATACAGCCTGGTTGGGGCCCAGGCCACCTCCGACCTCAGGCTAGAGTTGGCGGCGGCGGCCCAGGCCCGGAAAGAGGAGCAACAGATGGCACAAGAGCGGCGACAGCGGATCAGATAGGTGATCCGAATGGCTGACTGGCGGGCTTGGGGATGTGGAGAGGGGCGTGCCCCTCCGCCCATCCCTGAGCCCAGGCCCGGGTAACACTCCGAGCTCGGTGGGGAGCACCCCCCTGAGCCGGGGAGTGCCCCTAGGCCTGGCGGCCGATGGTGCCTTCACCACCGGCAGCGCCTTAAGTTAGTAGGGGGGTCCACATTCTTTCCCTGCCCAGGGCCCCGCTTTCACTAAGGCCAGCCCTGCTGTTGACAAACATCCTGATTTGCCAGACAAACCATCCTGAAACCAGGTGGGCCAATTTTCACCTCTGAGAGCTGGACACTACCAAAGAACTTTGATAAGGATCCTGACACCTACGAACATTTTGGTTTTGATAAAGGCCAATTCCAGGCTCAGGAAAGAACAATCTATCAACACTAAAAGATGCTGATGTGTTCAGAGCCCACTCTTCAAGGAAAGATCCTTTTGTTGTGCTAAGAACTGTTTGATGTCATCATGACTTGACTTCTTGCTATTGCTGAAACACCACCTCAGAACTGTATATAAAGAGACAGCCAATCAACATGTCTTTGACTAAGGCGGCATTTAGACGTGCATTTAAATCGCACAGCCGCTGCGGCGGCATCGTGTGATTTAAAGCACCGCGCACTTCCGGGTTGGTGTGAATGTGGTGAGTGCGCACATTTCTGCCTAACCCGAACTGTTGGAGTGCGGTTTGAAAAGCTGCTCGGAACAGCTTTTCAAATCACACTCCAACAATTCGGGTTAGGCGGAAATGTTGCATTCACACCAACCCGGAAGTGCGCAGTGCTTTAAATCGCACGATGCCGCTGCCACAGCTGTGCGATTTAAAGCACGTCTGATTGTGCCCTGAGAGCTAGATTCCACTCACCACATTGGCAGTGAGTTTCATGGTCTGTGTCTCATCCTTCTCAGCGCATTCAAGGAGACGTTCTCAGCAGAAGACCCTTGGGCCCTCTCCTGACTTTCTCTGAACCAGCCTGCACACTCCAGGATCCATCCAGCCTAGGATGTGTAAGATATCTTTACCTGGGAACTATTGTATGATAATGTGTAGTATACTGCCAAGAACAGAAACGAAGGTGTGCCATCCTAGTAATAAAATCTGTTTTGTATCAGATTAAGTTGTATTTTATGACGATCAGCGATCCCATAGTAATAATGTTACTACCTTCTTTTGTCTCCCTGATGCTCTGGGCTAAGACCAGCCCCCACGTGGCTGGTGAAGCACTGACCCAGGCAATATGGGGTCTCAGAGGCTAGACTTAGCAATGGAGAAATCAAGAGCAAAGCAGACAGCTAGCAAAACAAAGACCAATTAATTGCTTTTTAGAAGAGTACTTTGGATGATCCCAACCTGACTCCAAAGCTAGTTTTCTTCCAACTCTAAAGCTGACTTGTTGGCTTCTATCAGTCTCTTAGAGAGCTACAGCTGCTGTCTTCTTCTCCATCTGATAACTGCTGCCCTCTCAGTGCTCTTGGAAACTGAATTCACAACCCTTCAGTTTGACAGATCAGAGGCAAGAGCAGCAGAAGATTAGCTGTGTTCACTCCAGCCTCTTTCTCCACAGCTGGAGAACTTTCTACATAGCCAAGATTTCCATACTCCAGGGGCCAGGCTTGTTACAAGACTTTAGACTCTTTTCCTCCAAGGACATCCAGCTTTGTGCATTCTGTACTGATTAGCTCAAGCTCAGGAAAGCATCGTGGGAGAAGCACTTAAGAACATGTTTAAGCCTCACTGAAGCCTAAATAGGATGTAGACTTAAATCATGATTTTCCTCTGGGGCCATTAGTACGTAGAACTAAACATATGTGGAAATTAAGGCTTATGAGTCACTCCTCCTTGGTCTTATTGTTGTGACCTTTGTCCTTGCCCGTCTCTTATTAACCTGTTTATGACCCCACTTGTTGCAACAAGTCAAAATTTCAACCGTAACCTTTTTGAGAGCTACACTTACAAGCAAGTAAGTAAGTAAGTAAATAATTTTATTCACTTTATATAGCATATACACACAACAAACTACAAACATAGGCATACATCTCATATACATTAATTTATAAATTAAAATGGAAAAAAACCCTCAATCCCAAGGTGACTCAGCTATCACCCTGCTTATCCCAAGGGAAAAAGTATCTCAGGGAGTTATCTAGCAGCATCATTACAAGTAACTCAAACTGATATTTAAGCATGATATGAAACATATTTTGTCACAGAGTTACTTAAATCAATTATAACAATAGCCCACTACAATTCATAGATCATCCAATCCTCAGAATAATGTATTTACATCCCAACCTCACTAGCTTTGTCCAAGGACCCTTCCCTTCATATAATAGGGGAGATCTCCCTTCATCGCTTATAAATCCCTCATAACTCCACTCCAGTGTACCATGTCAACCAGTTACACTTTCCCCTCCTGTTCCTTCCAATGTCAAAAATTGCTCAAATCTCGTTCTCCTAATGATAGCTTGTGTTAAATACTTAGCTACAGCAGGTATGTATTCCCTCATATTTAATGCATGCCACACTAAGTATATCGCAGTTCTTCCCGGTAGCTTTTCAATCAATTCGGACAGATATTCTGTCCTTAAGTCTCTGTACATCTGGCATTCAAAAAGAACATGATATGTAGTCTCAACACTAGCCTGGTCAAAGGGGCACATTCTTTCACTATAACTCACCCCTTGGATCCTACCTTGTAGTACTCTTGTAGGGAGGGCATTAAATCTAGCACACATTACAAGATACCTCCCCCTCGCTGTCAGGGTGTCTTCCAAATAGGGAGCCATTCCTCCCATCTTTGGGATGTATTTTAAGTATTCTTTAAGATGTCGCGTATCAGTAACT
>QEPC01000385.1:172729-239734 GCA_003113815.1 Sphenodon punctatus
AATTCTATCCAAGGGGTATTATTCAATATTGAAAAAGATTCTGTTGGACTAGGGAATCAATCAGCCTGTTCCATGATCAGACTTTGCGACATGTGGTAGCTCACAGTTAGACTCTTGAATGTGAGTGACTCCAAACGCTAGACCTCCCAAGTAAGAGAAGTCTCACATTACCACACCACCTTTTCCTTTGTAGGGTAAACATTTTGGCATCAGTAGGAATTATGCACGTGGACTGAGGAAATAGGCTCCTTTGTATAGTAAACAGGAGGGTGGTTGTAAATAGGGGGTTTAAACAATGTGACTAGGAAAGAAAAAAATGTCTTATTGGCTATGACATGCAGGGGAGCATTCCATTAACAGGCAGACAAGCAGCATTGTCTTCAGCCTGTTTGGATTGTTGTCCTTTTCCTGAGAGTAAAGGCACACCATTACACAAATGAAGGCTTCAGACTTGGAGCTAAATTTGTTCCAGGGTCTAGCCCCGGCACTGTTGACCAGCCCCAGTTCTGTGGAATTGAGACAACTTGACAGCAGCAGTCTGCTTAAGAATTTCCTCCAATTACCTTCTCAGTTCTGGGGTACCTAGCAGACTGTCTGAGCACCCCTTCCCTTCAAATGGTCCAGCCCTGGGCAGGGGAATGCCAGCAAGGGGCCTGGTAGGGCAGCTTCTCGAGACCCTCTGAATATCCCCCTATGCTTCTGGTACAGAGGGGGATAACCTAGCACCCCAGTAAGAGAGGGGGGTACAGCAAAAGGGGTCAGGGGTGGGGGTGCCATGACACACACCCCAGTGAGGGGGAAGGAGTTTTGTCCCATGGGCCCTCAGTGAGAGGGGGGGGTACAGGCATGGGGGTCAGGTGTGGGGAGTGGTGCCACTAAACCCCCTCCCCCCCAGTGAGAGGTGGGGACGGGCAGGGGTAGGAGGTTTGTACCATAGCCCCCTGATGAAAGGAGGGAATACAGGTATCGGGTGTCAGGGGTGGTGCTATGCCCCCTTCCCGGTAAGTCAGAGGGTGTGGGTGCGCTGATGGCCTTCCTGGCCAGCTATTCCCCAGGGATGGCAGGTGCAGGGGATGCCCTCCGGCTTCTTATGGAGATTGGGTGAGGGAGAATCTTTTTAGCGGGGAGTTGTTGAGGGTCGCTGGGCACATTACACCGGTGCTCCAGAGACTGCACTGGTTGCCAATAGCAATCTGGGCACAATTCAAGGTGCTGTTTTTAACCTATAAAGCCCGAAACAGCTCGGGCCCCAGATATCTGAAAGACTGACCTCTTCCCTGATGTTCTATCGCAGCTTCCAAGGTTGGCTGGGAGTGCCCTCGTGCAGATACCATCTGCCTGTAACGTTTCCACAACAAGGGCACGCAGAGTGGCGTTCTCGGTGGCTGCCCTACAAGTGTAACTCCCTCCCCTTGGAGATCCATCTAAGCTCAAGCCTGCTCATCTTCCTAAGAGAGGCAAGACCTTTTTGTTTGGCCAGGTGTTTGGCAGGCAGAGATAGGGCTGGGTAGAATTGGATTGGGGGGGTGTTAGGAAAACATTGGGGGGATTAGGGATTTGTTTTAGCTGTTTTTACATGTTTTTATATGATGTAAGCTGCCCTGAGCCTTATTGGGAAGGGTGGGGTAAAAATGGAAATAAATAAAATAATTACATTAAATTAGTCAAGAACACACAGGGGGTGTCTTTAGACATAACTCTTTTCAGTGTTCTGTAACACAGTGTCCTACCATTACAGTGTTTAGACATACCCTCAACACAGTGTTCACCCCAAACACTGATTAAACTGTCAAGACCTGGAAGTTGTTTACTTCCAGTGTTTGGGGTGAGCACTGTGTTGACAGTACATTAAACGCTGTAACAGTAGGACACTGTGCTACAGAACACTGGACCGCTGTCTAAAGACAACCCCTGAGTGTCCTTGGGCAAGTCACTCTCTCTCTCTCCCTGAGTTCCCCATCTGTAAAATGGAAATAACGGCCTACCTCACAGGGTTGTTGTGAAGGTGAACAAGCTGAGGACTGTAAAGCACTTTAAACAGTGAACGTGCTATATAAATGGTTATTTATTCATTATTATTAATTATTCATTATCTATACAGCAACATACCTGGCAATGTATAATCATTAATTAGAGACAGGTCTCTAACCCAAGGAGCTTACAATCAAGGTGATACAGGGGAGGGACGACAAGGGAGAGATAAAAGTTGCGGGTGCACACAATTAGCTTAGTTACAGGGGAGACATGAGTAGTAAAGTGGTCAACCTTACTACTGACATGGGCCCTGAATGAAAGGATGGATGAGTATAATTAGAAGTGATAATTAGTACTAGTAGTATATATGGATATTACTTTGAAGGGTGGATGGCCCTTTGACATCAAATAAAGTAACTTGCCATTGAAACTAGTTGCAGCCTAGCAAATGATGGGGGAGTGAGGAGGGTATGGGTATTTTACGTGGTTTTAAGGGGTTTATCTTCTGTATTGTATGTGTTTGTTTTTCTTATGTTAGCCACCCTGAACCTTTGGGGAAGGGTGAGATAAAAATCTAACTAAATAAGCAATGGGAGGGTATGTGGGTATGAACAGAGTTTTGACCAGGGACCTGTGTTCACCGTTTTCACAAGGGCACTCAGAGTGGTGTATGTTCTCTGTGGCTGTCCTACAAGTATAACTCCCTCCCCTTCCTCCAATGGGGAAAACGCAGTGAGCACTAGTCCCTAGTTTTGACAGACAGAGATCACGACATGTACACACGATGTGTGTTCCCAGAATTTGTTTGTTTTTAATTTTAAAAGTATTGTTTCGGCAGTGGTCATATTGAGGCTATGGATCCGAAAAAATTGCCTGAGTGACCCCATTTAATTGAAAGTCCCATACAATCTCCTTACCCCCATTTCAGTATGAGACTGCAACAAATGTGTGCCACGTATATCAAATGTGAATCGAGATCAAGACCATGTTTGGTGAAGTTGTGACCCCGCCACACACACAAACACAACACAGTTGTGCTCCACCTCCTCCACTTGGGAAGTTTGGGATTAAAGAATGAATAAGAAGTGTTTATGTCCACCTAGAAAATGTCATTCATAAGGTTTAATGTACACCACCTATCATACGGCAGTACCTCATATTATTTAATCACTATGACTGAGTTTGCTTGCAATGTAAACAAGAACGGGGCTGTCAAGAACAGCACCCGCTGAGCAATTAAACTTATATGAGTAACTGCAGAATGGTTGTGGGGGAGGGGGAATGATATGACTTCCAGTAACCTAGTTTGTCATTGGAAAAATAATGGCATAACAGAAAAGGCATGAGTTAACAGGAAGAATTAAGCAACATAATCCTTTCTGGCCATCTCAGCCCTGCCAATATTTAAGATTTAATTCTTCTTAAGCGCTGTAGTGGCAATGACTTGAGCAATGAGTTACCTGGATCACAACAACTATGTAACAAACAAAGGTTAAGGCCTGAGTGATTAATACACCTTGTTTGTCATCCGTGCTCATCAAAATGGAGAAAAAATTGATGTTCTAGAAAAGGTGCTTCTTGGCTCCTTCAATCAGAGTCATTGCTAAAACACCCTAGCTAATGGGGATTATCCAGACTAACATTACAAGTTTTCATGTCCTGTCTTCCTGAATAAGAGTATGAGCAGATATATATGTCTAAAATCCTGGGGAAATCTTCTTCTTCATTGTTTTATTTTATATGATGGGGTCAAATTCCTTATTGATATAAACCAGTAAAGTGCTGTTGAAGTTGACTGAGTGCAATGATTTTCACCAGCAGCGAATTTGGCTCAAATTGTCTTTGAAATTTAATAGGAACTCAGAACACACACAGAAGAGTCAAACAGTAGAACGAATCAATCTCTCCTATTGTATTTTCAGAGACGTTTAGCCTATGTTCGGTTAGATTTTCAAAGACAAACATGACACTTGGGCATGCAACTTAAAATCAATCAATTATGGTTTTGTGCAAGTGTAATTTAACTCATTTTATGACTTAGAACAGAGGTGGAGAATCCTGGCCCATCCGTTTTTTTATTTACTCCCTCTGCATTTCCTGAATCTGGCTTATAAATCCAGCCTCAGGAACTGAAGAAGCATGCTCACAGGCAGAAGGGAGCAGAGAAAGAACAGCGACCTAATTTCAAACCCATTGGTATCAGGAAGTTGTATCCATCTTTATACTGAGAAAGGTAAGGGGAAGGTTTCCCCTAGATTTAACCAGGAGGGGCATTTTTATTCCTCAAATTTAGCAGTGCCATTGTAAAAACCATGGCCGTGCTCCTACCTCTGGATGGCTCATCAAGATGAGTGTATGCACCAAAATACCAGTGGCTCTGACTACTTCCAGCATCAGCAATTCTGATTAGTATCTGTTCCACCAATACAATTAGAACTCCTGTTGCTGAAAGTGGACAGAGCCAAAACCATTTATTTTTGTGCTTCTCCAATATTTGAGAACATACCGCCTTACCATCATAAGTGGAGGGACATGCAGGAACAAGAGAAACAGGCGGTGCGTGTCTGTCCTCCTGAAAGGTCAGACTCATCGTATCCCTTCACCAGTTGAAGCCCTTGTTATGTTGTGTGAGAAATACCCTTTAAGAGATTCCCACCTGATATCGTAGCTTGAGATTTGGATAAGCTCTTCAGAGAACTGTCTGCGCTTATCCAAACCAGAGCTTTGGAGCTTTTTTCATCAGCTGCAACAGCTACCATCGCAGCAACGTTAACTACGTAACCCACAATCTCAGTGGCTAGCCTAATATAAAATGCAAGCAAACCTTCATGAAATAATTATGGCCACTCCATCTTATAGGTAGATATATTTATTTGTATACAAGTAAAATACAAATTTATTTTGTATAGGAGGATCACAGGAACTGAGGAAATTCCATACAAGATGATTGATGATCAGTAGCCAGTGCTAGATGCAAGGAACCCCATACTGGACAAGGATAGAGATACTTGCCCATAATGGAAGTTCCTTCCCAATTTCCTGCAGTCAGAGGTCCCTTTAAAGAGCTTCATAGATAATATATAAACAATCTGTTACACACAGATTCCTGTACAGGACTATTTACAATATACCGTAAGGGTCATAGTCTACATCCACTGTCTTTCTTGAAACACTATCTCCGATTATACAATTAGACTTTGTACCTTTTCTCTGTTAAATTCAAACTATGGGCATTGCCCTCTCTTCACAGTGAAGAAAACTGGTTATGAATAACACTTAAAACAAGCTCACAATAAAAGGCTGAACCCCATGAAATTGTCTTGGTTTTCATGCTTCCAGCAAAACAAACTAGGGGTTTGGTTTGTGGACATCCCCCATCCCCGCCCCTTGTCCTTCACTCTTCACTTTTAAGAGATTTTCTTAGGGCTGAATCAAATATGCCTTTTTCTATTTGTGCAGGAAATTGTAATAGTCATCCCCACAAATGAATATCCAAATTAATTTTCAATACTGTTGTGAAATCTACACATTTGTTTCTTTATTTCTTCACTTGTGTATTTCAATATTTTGATATTTGGTACTTATTCATTTTGGCAGTACTACTTGGCAGGTTGTTGGACTTTTTGAATGCAAATGTGATTGATCTGTTTGCATGGCACAATGCAGGCAACCATCACACTGAACAATTCAGGAAAAAACCCACCAAATTGTTTCTCTGAAGTGAACCAAAGCATTGAAATACTGAAGTGACCAAAACACCAAATGCAAAATGCCAAAGTGAATGGAATAGAATAGAAGTGAATACTGCTTCATATCAACTGTGCTAAAACCGATCTGAATATATTTGAATTTGGTATTTACTTTGGATATTCATTTCAGCTCATTTTTTTGTGAAAGTTAAAGCTCTCGCTCTTAAAAAAACAAAACCCTCCAACAAATCCTTTTAAAGCAATGTTTTTGGCACACAGCAAGGTTCTGTGCTGTGAGGCTGCACTTCAGCCATGCCTGCCCTGAGCAGGAAAAAGCTTTAGAATGCTGAGCTGCAGACTCAGCTGGGCTAAAAAGCCACCAGAGAAGGCTCCAGGGAGGAGTTGGCTAGCGACAGAGTTTCAAGGGCTGGGGCACCAGTCTCAGAGGGAAGAGGCAGTTGAGAAGGTGGCTTGCTCAGGAAAGATACCCAGAAAAAGGGCCAGGGTTTGTAAGGTTGTTTGGTGGTGGGATGGATATCATAAAATGATCACGAAGAAAAGAAGTCTGGGAATCTGCTTATAGACAGGGTCTGCGTATTCTGTCTTTCCACCACTGCCAATAAGGAAATCACAGAATACACAGGGCCTTGCTAATAGAAAAAAGTATGAGGTATAGGCCTGACACTACAGACATTTACTGTGTGGGGGAACCATCATCTTTCCTTGCATTTACGTGTCATCAACAGTCTGAGGGAGGCAATCTCATGTGGATTTTTGATCATGGTGACATAATAAAACACACTTCAACACTAAGGTGGAGGAGGATCTTGATAAGTAACAGCACTACCCCAGGAGCAGAAACAAGTGCTTCTGGTCCTACTAGTTTAGCATGAGCAGGAAATCATCCATTCCGGATGATGAGGAATGGGAGGGAGCCTGCCAGACAGCAGTGCACTTATCTGGGCAGGGGGAAAGGACAGGTCATTAGGACAGGTCACAGGTACCCATACATAATTAATATCCACAACATGAAAAGGACAAGGAAGGGTCCTGGATAAGAAAGGGTCCTAGTTATTAGATAGTAATAAACTTTCTGAGGTTTGTTCCACCATGCTAACTCCTGGGTTTGTGTGAAAATTAAAAACCAAGCAACGCCAGGCACATTTTGCCTTTGTAAAAACACACTGTCCCCACTCATAAGATTATAAAGGGGACAGTTTATAAAGGTGGGGTTTTTCAAAATAATCCATATTGGCTTGAACTCTTCTCCCCCATTTGAACTCCCAAATGACATTAGCCAAACACTTTTATTCCACCTCAACTCTTTTACATATTTCTTCCATCTTTTTGTATGGGTCTGAAAACAGACATAACACTAACTCCACTTCAACACCACTTTAACATTTCTTATGCACCAATACAGCCCTGTAACATGCATAAGAAATGTTAAAAGTGGAGTTAGCGTCATGTCTGTTTTCACCCTATGTTATCCTGTCCTTTTACCATGTTACTTTGTATGTTATCTTACCATTGTTATCTTCTTGCCATTGGATACCAAAGCCTTGTGGAAGTTTATGAGTGAATTCAAATGTCACCCCCACCCTTTGGGTCAGTGAACTAGTTTGTATTTGTGGGCTTTCTCCTTACCTGGCCTGCATCAAGTAACTTATTTATATGTAAAATGACAATGCATCCATCATTAGCTTTTAGCAAAACATAAATAATTACACATACAGTACTCTGCAAGGAGTACACCAACAAATACAGTAGATCACATTTCTAGCTTATTAAACTTGACAGTGTCCCTTTAAATAATACATCACTGGGCAACTCCTACCAAATTAGCAGCATTTTTATTGTATGAATCATTCTTAGGTGATGATGTAACAAACTTACTATAATGGAAGCTTAGGTTATTTATTAGGAAGATTTCTATGCACTATGTATAGTAGACCAGCAATACAAACTTTAAAGTTTTTCCCTAAGCATGGAGCAGTTTCAACAAATAAATTTGTGGGGGTAAAGTTATACATTGAAAGACAGCCTAAGATGAATGATTATTTGAAGAAACTCTAAAACAACATGAACAAAATGGCCTGCATCCTCCAATAGCTACGGTGGGTGTTTTCAAACATGACGACGGCACAGTTTAGGTGCTGCCGTCATGTTCAAATGCGACCCCCAGATGTTAGCACAGTCTGGCTTCTGGCAGTGCTGGGGGCTAGCCTGGGCTTGACATGGGGACATCCCCAAGTCGTAGCCTGGACTATGCTCCACCACAGTCAGGAGCCAGCCACCGAATCCAGAGTAAAGCAGACTATTACGTCTGATAGCCCGGCTGTACTTACCACGGTCCGGAATGGTGGTAAGAACCGGATACCATGGTGGCCATCATTGGTCACCCATCAGCCTGGGGGTGGACCACTCCATGCAGTGCAGGGCAGGCCGATGCACATCTGTGCGTCTCCCTCCCCTGCTGCCATCACATTTGTTCTGCAGCCGGGCTGAGTCCTGGCCAGAGTGACGCCTCCTGCCACCACCTGGAAAATCCGTGGCAGCGGCGGGAGTTTTCATGGGTGAAAACACCCTGTACTTGAGAAGAAACAACTCAATGGTTGACAAGCAGTTTTTAATTTAAATAATACTAACCAGACGCATAAGTCTATTGCAAACTTAGTAAAAGTCACATTATAAAATAATTGGATTGCAGTCCTCAAAACACATTTTTCCTGGAGTAGATCTATTGATTTCAAAGGGATTACCTGAGATAAGTGGTTTGAAGATTGCAACCTTGGTTAGCACTTAAGGTGCAATTTTTGGCTCTTGATATCTGAATAAATTAAAATAGGAAATATATAAATCTTGTAGCTATGGCGTGTGTTTTGTAAAGATGCTGTCACTCAATCTTTATTATATGTGCACGTTCCATGACTAACAAAGACTTAAAAGTGCTGGTGTGGTGCTTACTTCATCTTCTTCTCTATTCCCTAGTAAAGCTTAGCTTTTTTTTTTAGGTGCAAGTCTGGCAGGGTAATATCTAAGAAGAACTTGTTGACTGCTTACTGGAACCTAGTGGAGTGTTGGAAATGAAATCCCATTTTCTTGTGCTTCTTATAGTACAGGTCTACGATTTAGGTAAACTCCAGGGCTGTAAACAGAACACTATATCCATGGTAACATATAATTCAACTTTCAACCTTTCAGTGAATGTGGATATAAGTTACACCAGTCAGTAGAGATTTGCACAGGTATAGCAGAGTTCAGAATCATCAGGACCTATATCATTTTTTCTTTTTTTAACTCTTTTATGTTATGAAAAATAAAGACCTTGGGGAAGGTCACCCATAGGTGGTGGCTGAGCAGGCGAAGGGACCTAAGCTATGGCATTGGTGCTTCACTCCTGCAGTTGCTTTCGGTAGGTTGGTTATTAACTCACACTGTTAAGAACCTTTGAAACATGCTTCAATTGGCCAGCATAAACAATGTTACAATCCTACAGAGCAATGTGCTGCCTGTACTACAAGTCTAACCATATCAGCCCATGATCGACTGGCATGATATGAAGCAACCGTGTTCTAACAGGTTTTTGTTTATTATTAGAACTGGCCTGAAATTTTATTTCAAAACAAAACATCGACAAGTATGATTTTGAGTTTAAGTACAGATGATATCATTTATGTTTGCAAATTTCTTGACAAAATACCAGAGTTGATTTTTACAACATTTGAAATGTCTATGTGGTATGAGTTCTCCTATTTTGTTCTCCAGTGTTCTGTTTTATCTGGGAATGCCTGTAAATGAGTGGTAGGGAGGCTTGTATGAGTGTTAGGGTCAGACACAACGTGGTTTTAAACTAGACGTTACCATGCATGGCCATCCATCAACCACACATCCAACTGCTCATGTGAAAGTGGTGTGTGGGGATGTGTGCTCCTGTGACCCACGCAGTACCCACTCATGACCACACACAGAGCACTGCCAAAAAATCCAGAGTGCCCCAGCAAGCCAAAAAAGTGCATGGGGACAGGCACCCATAATGCCCTGCCCATATGAACTGGGGCACTCATCCATACCAGCGGACAGGTCCATGGCCTGCTGCCTCCTCGGTCCCGCCCACAGCCCTGATGAGAACTGTCTGGGGAGCTCTTAAAGGACACATGCGTGAAATACAACACTACATTGGCTCAAAGCACAACAAACCCCTCTCGTAACACGCAAGAGAAGAGCCAGTGCCATGGAGGACATCAGCGTCCTGTGTGTCCCGCTCAGTATGTGCCTTTGTTGGCAGCCAGGGCTGCCAGCGGCTGTACCGGCTCCTGCGATCTTGGGCAGGAAGGGGTTACTGGCTGCTGTAGCTGTTTCCATAGTGTCCAGGGCTGTGTGTCATGGCAGAGGGCGGGCAGTTGGGTGGAGTTCAGTGTGGGGGGGCTGCCAGGTGTTGGTGAGGGGAAACAGCCACCCGTATGAATTGTTTCAGGGCCGGTCCATGGAGGTGGGAGTGCGTGGAGGCTGTCTGAGTGGGCATGGTGGCCACCCTGGGAGCTGCCCATTAGAATTACTCCCCACTCACTCCATGTGCATGGGTGATCCGCAGCTGTGGCACTCAGTGACCATGGACCCCTCCTCAAGCCTTGCTCGTTTAAAAACTCTCACGGATTTCTGACCTCCAGAATGGGAATGAGGGATATGCTTGTGTTACCACAGAATGACAGCAGTTCCTGGGCGGGGGGAGGCTTTTTCTAGTTTTTTGTTGCTGTTTCAGATAACGAGGCATGGGGTCATTGTAACTGATGGTGAATGCTTGCCTAGAATTCGGGCACAGGTTCCTGAGTGCCCTTCCTTAACTCCAAGACACAGAGTTTCAGCTCAGCAACTGCTTACAACAGGGGTGGAATACTTCATTCTCGGGGGGCTATTTCCTGGATCTGACCCTTTCTATCCTACCCCCAAGCACTGAAAGACTGAGTTCAAGGCAAGGGAGCAGAGATGAGGTCATCAAGGATGGGGGCAGATCTGCAGATCTGTGACAGTAAAGGAAATTACCCTCCTTTTCCTGAGCACAACATCTAAGCACTCCTTCCCCCAACTTCGATACAGTCCTCAGAGCTTGTACTAAAGGGAAGGGGAAAGGCTTCCCACCCCTGGCTTTCAATATACAACTGTTAGAGCTGCACATACATCTAGACAGTTTTGTATGTTTTTGGTAATGTTTAGTTTGTTTCAACCTTGACACTGCCAAAGAAAGCTGTAATCAACATTCTTTATTCCCCCTGCCAGCAATAATGATATAATTTCATTAGGTTATTCAGTGGGGCCTAAGTTCAAAATTGATATTTCATAATCCATTTTAATTTCATTTGCAAAGCCAACCAGCCTAGCCTTTAATTCATTTTGGATCACACTATTACAGAACAATGGTGTTGAGACGTGTTATATCACCTTGTGTTTTCAAGCATAGCTCCATAAATAAGTTACCACTTCTAAATTAAAAACAGCAAGTGTGCTAGGCAGACACCTTGAACATACCAGACTGCCACGAGCCTACAGACCCATCTAGACCAGTGGTTCTCAAATGTTTTGGAACTGCACACCCCCCTTCCACTTGTCTGTGGTAGCTAAGGTCCCTCCCCACCCCCACCCTTGTTCTTTGACTCTCTCTTCCCCTTGCCACCCCAATATTTTAGAAATTCCTCATAGCTCAGTGAGAATGGGCATTTTTAGACACACCTTAAAGTGCTGGTCTTTCAATCTTCTGGGTTTACAAGTCCATAAGTAAGTTCTGGATGCATTCTTCACACACACACTGTCCTGAGGCAGCCTAAAGTAGCCGCAGCTGTAGACGTGAGGGGCTGTCATGGAAACCAAGTGACCACAGCTGCCTGGAGCAAAGCAGTTTACCAGGAGAACGTTTTACACACAGAAGTTCTTGGAGAAGTTCTATGCAGACATTCAAAGAGACAGATGTTTAAGATCTGGGTGAGTGATTTAGAAACACAGAAAGTTCAGGGTGTAACAGCAAACATGCAGGAGAAATGTGTGTGTAAAAACACCCAATGTGGAGCTAGATGTTTTTCAGTTTCTTTCTTCTTGTGTCTCCCCACACCCCCCGGCAAGGTGGGAGCCTACCCCTCAATTTGAAAACCTAGGGTCTAGACGACACTGTGCTAAAACAGAACAGTGTCCCAACTTAGAGCATGTTTTGACCTTCCCTCTGTTAGAATCTGGTTTGAGTACTGGACCGAAGACCATATTTCAACATGATTCTAGCTATCCTTCCAGATTTGGATGACCCAGTTGTGTTAAAGACTAGTCCATCTGGAACGATTGTTCTCTAATTTGGATGAGATATTCACATAGGCAAGGCATACAGGGGAACCTAGTGCACAGCATGTTTTTTGAAATACTGTTTTGTAAAATGCTTGGTTCACACCAGCCAGGCAAAGCATGAACATCTCATCAGGAACTTCAGGTCAGGCAGCACAGTTTTATTAAAAGTGGAGGTGGAGCCTCCCCAGCAGGAAATGCCTGACCCAGAGGTCACTGCCTTCAAGTTTCCACTTTCTCCTCCCATGTGCTGACAGATTCATCATCAGACAGGATCAGGTGTGCCTGTCCCCACACAGCCGCTCTCCATCAGACGCAGGATGACACTTATGGTGCAGTGACCTACTTCTTTACATTACCATGTGCTTCAACAGCTACGTCTGCTCTTGCTCATCCAGGACATTTATATTTCCAGCCTCTTCACGTGTCATTGTTAATAACTTCCTCTTGCACTTTTGTTTCTGGAAATCTGTGTTTGTATCAAACATGGAGCCTGCTGGGGCAGCAACAACAACAACAACAACAAAAACCTGACAGCCTTGGATAAAGTCGTCGTAATCCAGATGCCAGGGAAGTTTGTTGTAGAGCTGTCTGTGTCCTGTTTAGCTTAGCCTCCATCACAGAGAATGTTTGTATTCTAAGAAAAGAAAGAAAAAGGGGCTATTTAAAAACACGTAAAACATCAGACTAGAACTGAGTCACCTCTGAGTCACCTTTTATTCATCCAATTGCCAACACTGAGCAACATTTTCAAAAGGGATCTAAGCCCTAAGGAGTTTAAGTGACACTAGAGGTCAATGGTAAATGAGAGACAGAGACCCTTTTTACACAAAAGATGCTCCCACACATGGACACTCATCATCCACACAGGGGAGCACCACATATAAATGTGTGAGTGTGTGCTCCCGTGACCCACGCATCCCCACTCACCACCCATGCACAGAGCAACCGGCAGCAATCCTCCGTGCATGGGGATGCGGGGAGGATCGTGTGCACACACCCCCCTCATTGCCACCGCAGTGGTGCGCACACTGACAGGCCCCTCTGCTGCAGCCTGTTTAAAAAGGGCCAAAGTAGTCAGGATGTAACCTTTTATTGGACAAACGTCTGTGGACAAACTTTTGAGCGCCTATTTTTATGCCCGAGGAAGAGCTCTATGACACTTAAACGCTTGTAAACACTCACTAAAAAAGGCTGGCCTAATAAAAAGTATCATCTGCACTGCTTTGCACCTCACCCACAACAACCACAAAAACTGGAAGTCAATGGAACAGAGATAATGAGCCTATATTACTCTAGGAAATTTTATTTACTACCCCAAGAATGTCTCCTCAAGAAATCCCCCATTACCACCAACAGTCATTTTATTTCTAAACGCTTCTGAAACTCACAACTGATATGAATTATACATTCCTGACTCAAATCAATAAGGGTGATGTTCAATTAACCGCTTTCTCAGAGCATCAAAAAATCCCACCATTGTATGAGGGAGAAGGATTCCAGCAAAGCCAATAGAGGTGTGCTCTTTTTAAGCCATTATTGAATTTTGGCCTCACTGTCCAAAGTTGTGTACTGAGATGTAGGACACAATCCTTCACCATTCAAGTCCATGAGAGATGAGTTCAGTGGATGAAGGATTGTACCCACAAAGTAACTGCTTTGTGAGGCGAACTATAAACAGTAGGGCTCACTAGTTAAGCAAATATACTTCTGTACCCGATGCCTCAAGATACTGCTATTTTATTTATGCAGTGTTTCACCCATAATAGAACTCATTAAAAATTAAGCTAGGAATATAAAATATTAATGGCAGAATCTTTGACCCATTAAAATGCACACAGTTTTAAGCAGGTCTTCCACCCATTATGAACGTTAGAGTACAGTAAGGAGCGGAGACTTGGCGTTTGTTAGTTTTCCATTTTCTTTTTTAATACATGCAGTAATTTTCCATACTCCAAGCAGTGGACGAGATGCCCCAGAGTTCCAAATATCAAACCAAAGGAAGGCAAATAAAACAGATTGTTTTTCAGTCCTGATGTTAACACATGAGACGAGAGCTGACTGGAGTGCAGGGTTGCTCCGTGAAGCCCCCACTGGCAGTCGACGCGAGATGGACTGCACATACGGGCTGGTGTTCTGTCCCCCGCCATGGTCCGAAATGCTAGGCTGCCACCCACAACTTCACGGTGCAGAATTCGCAGAGTGACAGTGTGCTCCCTAACTCATGGGACCGGTAATATGGGCGCACCGTGGCCCACCTCAACAGATGGACAGTGGCCCCACGGGCATCTGTTACCCCAGGGTTGCCTGGCATGGTGGTCTCCCCTGGGATGACGCCATGAGTAGCAGCCCCCAGGGTGAACATCTGGTGGCCACCTGACAGACGGNGTGACAATGTGCTCCCTAACTCATGGGACCGGTAATATGGGCGCACCGTGGCCCAACTCAACAGATGGACAGTGGCCCCACGGGCATCTGTTACCCCAGGGTTGCCCGGCATGGTGATCTCCCCTGGGATTACGCCATGAGTAGCAGCCCCCAGGGTGAACATCTGGTGGCCACCTGACAGACGGGCAGGTGAATTCTGCTCAATGGGGGCAGATGTATGGCAACATCTCGTTTGTTAACACCCACAGCTTGTTCTCTGCTTCTGGCACGTGTGCCCACTTGCCCACAGCTGGTAAATGCAGAGTACTTAGCATACACAAAAGCCAAAGGAAGTTGAGTGGCTAGTTTCCCCCCCTCAGTTTGTTTAGCTCATTTACTCTAGGTTAGCACTGCTTTTTTGGAGAGGGGGTGGGGTGGGAATGTTTAGAGTACAAACATGAGGGCCTGTGATCAGATTAAGTATAGTGCTGAAAAAGAAGCAAGCTTGTTTGAGATTCTCAGGAAAGACCTTTGCCTGGAAACACAGGGTGGTCATCTTGTCTGGCGATAACTGCCCTCAGCCATAATTCGGTCTTACGGAGTATTGCAGGGAATGTTTTCTCACAGACATTGTTTCTACGGGTGTGCAGAAGGTACCCCATTTGTTTTCTTTGATGAAGAAAAGGCAAAACATTGCTCATGTGCATATGTCCGCCAGACCATTCTGCGCATGCACGGCCTTTTCCAAAACGGTGGTGATGCTGCTGCCACCGCCATTTTAGAAAAGGGTGTGCATGTGCAGAATGGTCCAGCAGAATGGTCCAGCACATGCAGAGTAATTTTTTACTTTTTAATTGAAATGGCCGCTGGATCATTCTTCACATGTGCACACTAGTCCAAAATGGCAGTGGCAGTGTCACCATTTTGGAAAAAGGCAACCAGTCTATACATACACAAACCAAAATGGCGACAATGCTGCCAGCACTATTTTGGAAAAGGGAGTGGACATTTTGGCCAAATGACCCTGGTGGCCATTTAGCAGATGCACAGGTTTTTTATTTTTAGATGAAAATGAATGAAAGCAAACGTATGTTGTTTGTTTATTCATTCGTTTTCAGGTCTTTAGTTGCTAACACGAAAGTGGTTCTGTTTGTTCTAGTAACTAATAAAAATGAAACAAATTGCACATCCCTAATTGGTTCTATTGCAAATAGTGGCCTAAAGTCCGGGGGGGAGGCTTGTGAGAGATTTTCTTTATTTCCACCAATTATAGACTAAATTTTCAACAGGTATAAATCAGCAAAGCTCCATTGAATTTATCTTGATTTATGTCCCCCGAGAATCTGGTTTACCTTAAAAGTAGTGTTTTGATTCTTAAAAACTAGCCAAAAAAAATTGTCTGGGATGCCGATAATAATTTAGTACGCCACTCAGGATGCAATTCCAATTAAACTCAAGATGGCATCATTTCTGGAAGCACTGAATCACCGTGGGAAAAATTACTCTAAGCTGATGGTTAGGATGTTAATGTTATGGCTAGTGCTAAAATACCTCTCATTTGAATGTGGCTTGTAACCATTAAATGCCTACAATGTACAATTCATGCAATTGGACATTACTGCTACATTAAAAGGTATCATTTGAACTACTTCATCTCCCTCTCTTACATTTGGGACCAACATAGCAACCACACTTTCTCTCCACTACATTAATATATGCATTGAAAATAGCATCCTTTAACTGTCATTTTACACCTTGACAAGGCAATTAGATATGAATTTTGATTGGTCAAATGTACAAGGTTCATTTTCTAAAAAAGAAAAGGAAAAAGAAACCACAATCCCTCTTTGTCCCTTACCTTTTGAATAAGCAAATTAGATCATGATCTAAACACATAGCTGCAGATTCTGCAAAGACTTCTACATGTGCATAACTTTATATACTGCAAGTATTCCTATAGAAGTTCATGGGAATACTCACAGTGCCTAGGAGACCAGCAAGTCCTTGTATAATCAATGTCATGAGAGTCAGTGAATAAGGTTCTGGACTTGAGCATAAGAGACCCAAGTTCCTGTTTCTGCGAGGAACTCACAGGGTGATGTTGGGTAAGTCATTAACTTTCAGCCTCAGTTTCCCCATCTGTAATATGAGAATAATAATGATCTCCCTCCCATAACTGTTGTGGGGGTGAACTAGATAAGGGTTATAAAACACTTAGAATGCTGAAAGCATTATGGAAATTATAAATAATATGTCATATGCTTACACTACTTTACAACTTGCTACAAAACTAGTTTTTTCTTTGCACGTTATTTTAATACACTGAGCATACTCATGCCCTAGCCACACTCCTCACACATTGTGAACTGGTTTTGCCACTTTAAAATTCAAAGGCCCAGTAATGCCAGGACCGGATGCCACTGTTTGCTCTGTAGAGGACAGCTAATAACTCTGAGTAAGCTAGGGTGCGTTGCTTCACACCAGGAAGTTCCCTGCATTGCTTCATTGGACCTGGTCTCCAAGCTTGGAAGATGAGTGGTTAATCCGTCAGCTGTCTCACCCTCTGACTAACTAGTTATGTAAACACTTAATTAGTTATAAGTGGAGGTTTTGTGGTTTATGTTATGTTAACAGAGATCTTCAAGCTAAGAGGCTTTTTTGTACAGAAAACTTTAACAAACCCCTAATGGCCAGTACTCAAATACTAATGAATGGAAGTTTTTGGGGGTTTGTGTGTTCTTTCCTTGAGGACCAGAAAGCCACTCTTATAGCAGGTAAATCATACTATAGTTGAGAGGTTTGAAAAAAAGGATTTAAAATCAAATGCCGCCCTTTGAGAAGTAAGAAAGCAGAATTTCACAGTGCAAAACGTATGCCTTGCAATTAATCTGTGGCAGAGCCAGAGAATAACACTTGATTTTTTGTGTTCCACTCCACTCCTACCCATTTCAAATCATGTCGCCAACAATTCAAAACCCACTGAACGTTACGATCATTTGGTACTCCATCCTTAACACTGTGCTCAAGAAATGACATGGGATGGAAGCTACATCAGACTTACATTTAACTCTGTATAATCAGGTCAGTTCTGAAACCAGTAGAAAACTGCAAGAATACACACACAGGTTTGCTCTACAGGCCTGGTAATCTCCCTAGTTTTGCTTCCCACCCCCCACCCTCCTACCAAATGCTCCGTGCTCTTCTTCAAGCTAAAACTGGTACAAGTTGTCCTGTTTCAGGGTGTGTATGTGTGAGCTGTTTACTGCCGTTTGCCCTGAGCATTGCTGCAAGTCCCTTTACGTAAGTGGGACTTGTGATGGTATGAAGGACTAGTGCCACCACTACACAGCTAGAGGATCACACTTTAAGTGACACAAAAGATTGCTCAGCTCTAATTTCAGACTAAATGTAGAGATACCTCACTGTAAACTATTGCACCCTCCTAGGCTTGTACAATGAAGAACTTTTAGGATACAGGAAAATCTCCAGGGAGCGGCACAACATGTTTGTTCAAGACTGGTTGTATTTGCTTCTTTTTGCTACACTGGCAAGCTCATGTTCTAGTGAAAGGCCCAAGTGCCGGCCTGCTTTCAGCCACTAGTTTGAACTGCCTGCCTTGCTTTTTTGTTGCGAATGACTTGCTTAACCTCAACATTTCCAAGTTTCCTGGCTAATTCAAAAGGCATTAAAGAAAACAAACTATCACAGCAAATTTTCCATTTTAGAGAAAACAATTATAGGTGAGAAGCTACATTTTAAAACACAGATGTTTGTGATCTCTGCGAACATCTGTGCATTTGTTTATATTTGCATTATTGTTATAAATAAAAATTACCGTAACAATAATCATTACACTAGAATTTTTTTAAAGTACAGATGACAAGCTAGTCACCTAGCTTTCTGGCCTTGTTCATCATACATGAGGATTTGCAAGTGTGTGGTAGGTACTGCATAGCAGCTACCCATCTTACTACTCCTCACTTGGACCATTCAGACAGGATATTGTGATTCTGAGCTCTTGGAGAGCACAGCTCCTCATGAAAGGACACTGAAGATAGGAGTGGTATTTGTGGTTTTCCTGGAGGCATGTGAGTGGGGGATTTATCACAAATGAGTGTTCAGTTGTGTGAAAACTACATGGAAAGTCTGTACTATATTGTCCGTATTATACATTTGGGGTTGCCAAGTGGCCCTTATTTTAAGGGATGTCCCCTATTTCAGAGTCCTGCAGCTCTGTAGAACATAAATGGACATCCCTTATTTTGAACACCGCAGCTCCATGGAATGGAATGCACATCCTTTATTTCAGTATCCCTCAGCTCTGTAGCATCCCTTATTTTTGAAATTTTTGATCTGGCAACCCTACATACACTGTTGAAAGGATATTAAAGTGTAGTGGCTACGCCTCGTTACCACATGTGTCTTTTCCGAAGGCTCAGTGACTGCTACATAGAGTGTTTCCAGATGGACGCGGGGCTGCTCGCCCCTGGAGCTGCTCTGGGGGTGCACCCCCATGTCCGCCTGCTCCCAACCCTACCTGGGTTTGGATCAGATGGACCCGGCAGGTTTCCCGGTCTGCCCACGAAGCACCCCACCCACCTACACCATAGAGTTGTGGACAAGAGCATCCGCAATGGTATAGTGTTACTTGGGGCAATGGCCAGCTGGAAGCAGAGCAGGAGTGTGGTTCCACAAACAGACTGACCACTGCTCTACTTTGGGCCAGTCCCCGTCATTTGGTTGGCCTCCTCTGCCGGCAGCATTCCAGGGTATTCTAGAGCGCCACCGGCAGGCCGGTGCTTGCGCCGATTCAAAATCTGGAAGGGTGCCTTTAGATGGATGGGCCACCCAGGGGTAAAGTGGCCCTGAGACCACCCGTCCGTCTAAAAAAACCACACAGAGTAACTCTGGAGATACTGCGTGGTATCTTTACTGATCATCACATCTGTACAAGGCCTTGTTGAAAGTCTGTGACCTTTTCAAAGCTTTGCTCTTGTAGGTCATTCTTAGGCATGCCCCTCTGGTATGTGATCAAAGTATAACCTCCTTTTAAAAAAGATTTTCCTTATGCACTTTCACATGGCATTTTAGATGTCCAATCAAGGAGAAACTTTCAGCTGCAAAAGGGCTCAGAAGCTGACTCTGTACTGATCAAAGAGCAAATAAATAAATTGCAGACAGCTGGTTCTTCATCTGAGAGATGCAGGGCTGCTCCGGAAGTGGAGAACAGATAGGAATGACCTTTTTGCCTTCCATGCCTCATGACACACTGTTTCTCTTCGGGACAATGATTGTCTACCTCCTGCAGTAAGTCTAGTTCAGGGGAGCATCGGGCCTTTAAGGTGCCAGGTAAGGAGACTGCAGTTAAAGTTAGCTGAGTGGCTCCAGCTGCGTAAGCAAGTGGAACCTCAGCTCATAAGAGGGGTGGGGAGGAGAGAACACCAAGGAGGAGGTGCCTGAAGGCTGTGCTTCAAGGGGGAGGCTCTTGGGGAGGGGTCTCCCAGAAGGAAGGAGGCAGCCCTAAGAGCCCAAGGGGCAAGCCCTGACCTGGATACCAGTTGGCAAAGGAAGTCAAGCTGGGAGTGTCTTCATCATCATCATCATCATCATCTTTATTTTTATATAGCAGCCCCCCTGACATGGCACTCAAAGCACTTTACATAGAACACAACTTTTAATCCTCACAACAACCCTGTGAGGTAGGTTAGGCTGAGAGAATATTGTGACTGGCTCAAGGTCACCCAGTGAGTTTCTGGCTAAGGGAAGATTTGAACCGGGATCCCTCCAAGTCCAAATACTGTGGACTTAGCCTAAAAAGAATCTGAGGCTGCTTTTAAACGAGGAGCGCTGAAGCGCCTCCTCAACGCTGCATTAAAGGAAAGCCGCCAGAAGTGACGTTCTCCCCGTTGCCGGCGGCGGCAGCTGCTGGAGACACGGGGCTTGGGAGCGGCGCGTTCTGAAGACTTCAATTATCTGGCTTAAGAACGCGCCGCTCCAAAGCCCCGTGTCTCCAGCCGCCGCCGGCAACGGGGAGAACGTCACTTCCGATGGCTTTCCTTTAATGCGGCGTTGAGGAGGCGCTTCAGCTCTCCTCGTTTAAAAGCAGCCTGACTGTCAGTGAATAAGCCCAACCAGGGGATTCTCGTGATTAAAGCAAAAATGACTGGAGCAGATATGACTGAATATGTAGATGACTGGGATGAAGCCGGACACTGTAAATAAAAGGGCACCGAGAAGAAAAGAGGACTGTTTGAACTGGTCTATGGTGGAGATCCTGCAGGGACTCAGCCTAACAGGGCCTGATTCAGGATTTTTCAATGCTCAGACAAAACGTAATAGTAACAAGCATTTACATGAACAACCTGGGATAGAGAGGGGTAGGGTTATCACGCCACTCTTTTAAAAGAGGATGCTTATGAGAAATACATGGTGCAGGGCTTCATTGGTTCCAGCACAGCCCTGCAACATGTATTTTTCATAAGCATCCTCTTTTAAAGGGGAGATAAGGTAACCCCAAGCCAGGGGGATGACCTGTGGGCCCGACTGGGGTTCTAGATATTTTGGCCAGTGGTAGCGTTTGAGCCAACACATAGCCCCTAGGGAAGCAGGATATGGCTCCGTGATCCCATTTGGCACAGATGTTGACAGCAGCTAGTTTACCAAGGGACAGGCAGAAACTCTTCCTGTGAATGTTACAGAGAGGGTTACTTTGCTTGGTGATAAAATAAGCCTGGGTAATCAATGCTTCTTGGCCATGTTTCATGTGAACCCACCATCAACACTGATGAAACACATGAGCCTTCTCTGCCTCCCATATTGTCCATAGAGCCCATGGAGATGATTGCTGTTCTAATACTAGAGTGACATCAGTGTTGGCCGCGAGCAGGGCTGGCCGTAAAATTTGTGGGGCTCACGGTGAAAATAAAATGCAAGGGCTCTAGTGGCCCCCTCCACAGGGCCATAAAGGTGGTTGGATTTGAGCCTCTACACCCTGCCCTGGTGAAAACAGGGGCCACTGCATGGGCCCCAGAAAGAGCAGGGCCTGGGGCAGTCGCCCCACATCGCTCTGTGGTAAGGCCTGCCCTGGGTCCAAAAAGAGACCAAATTCTTTAATTCCAGCTGTTTGAAGTTGGTGTGATGTAGCAACTAGGCCAAAATCCCTGTAGCCATAATTCCATAAGGCTCCTGCCCACAACTTCAATGGGTCGAATGGAGCCTTCCCACCCATTACTGCTCTTGCTTAGATACTGTCCCAATACCCCTCTGCAGGTACCGGTAGCATTGGAATCCAATACCTGGTGAGAGGTTCCTCAAGGCCTGCCTGGGGCAGAATGCCATGGGGAGTGGGGTTGGGGGATTATTCCAGGATCCACTATATTCAAACCTACATTTCATTTTTTATTGCTGTGTGTGTGAGAGGCCTTCTGTCACACATGTACACACATATCCAGTGTTTATTTAGCCAGGCATTTAACAGGCAGGGTTAGGGTATGGTGGGTTTTATGGGTATTTTATGTAGTTTGGGGAGTTTTATTTTTTCGGCCACTCTACCACACCTAGTAACAGGGAAAACGTTCCATTCTCTTAAGACCATGACTTCTTCCTTGCCGAACTCTGAAGTGCAGCTGTCATCAACTTGCAAATCTTCAGACTGACAGCCTCATGCCTGAAGACACTCTTCTTTAAAGTTTGTGCTGTATATTTGAGCAGCATAGGTATCACATGTTGCCCCTACCTCCCAAATGTTCTCTTGTATCAACTGAAAGTTAATAAAACTTAAATATCTAAGTTTGGGTATTTTTATCCATGCCTTTTACCTCCTCTGAAATTAAGATTCTTCAAAGGAGGTAAAAAGCATGGATAAAAATACCCAAACTTAGATATTTAAGTTTTATTAACTTTCAGTGGGATGCAGTTGCAGATGCTCCTGAAACCTTACAACCTATGTTCAAACATTGGCAGGTACTGCATAGGGCCTTTAGGATTCTTCCCAGGCCAATACTGTCAGACAGTCAAGATAAAATCCACTACGTTGGAATCTCAAGAGATGTACGGAGTGTGCTCATTTTCACCAACAGCAGTTGGTCCAGTAAAAGTTATCATTCAAACCACCTTGTCTCTATTTCTGTCATTTGAGACCAACGTAGGAACCGCACAATCTCTCTGGATCGCAGTGCACTTCCCAACACAGGCCTTTTTCACACGATATATATATTTTATTTATTTATTTATTCGATTTATACCCCGCCCCTCCTGAACACAGCTCAGGGCGGCTGAGATGCACCCACTCATGAGATGCACCCACTCATGAACACCCAGAAATCTGGGTGTTTATTTAATTTATTTATTTATTTCATTTGATTTCTATAGCCACCTCCTCCTGTCGCAACTCGGGGTGGCTCACAACAGCAGTTAAAAATACTTATTATACATATTATATATATATATAAAATAAATATAAATATAAATATAAATACAAAGGTTACATAAAATCACAACAAAAAACCCAAAAAGTGGAGCTGAAACCCTCCCTCCCACCTCTCACCCTGCCTCCCTCACCAAAAGCCTGGCAGAACAGTTAGGGCTTACCCTGTCTTCGGAAAGAGGGAAGGGTCAGAGCCAGGCCAACCTCCAGCAGGATGGAGTTCCACAGCTGAGGTGCGGTCACTGGGAACGCCCTCTCCATAGTCATCCCCCGAGGTACTCAGGGTGACCTCGAGACGGGTGCTCCCAGAAGACGGCAGGAGCCGATCCAGGAACCAGGGGGTAAGACAGTCCTGCAGATAGGCAGGGTCCAAGACATGTAGGGCTTTATAGGTCAATACCAACACCTTGAATCAGGTCGGGAAGACTATATGCAGCCAGTGCAAAAGCCGGAGCACTGGTTTAATGTGCTCATGGTGACTCATCCCTATAAGGGCCGCTGCATTCTGCACAAACTGTAGTCTCCGGACCGTCACCATGGCTAGCCCCACATAGAGTGCATTGCAATAGTCTAGTCTCAAGGTGATGAAAGCATGGATGATGGTGGACAGGTCAGAGTCAGAAACGTATGGCCAAAGCCATCGCAGCAGATGTAGTTGGCGAAATGTGCTTCTCACCACAGCTGCCACCTGGACATCCAGGCGGAGCTGCGAATTGAGGAGCACCCCCAGACTATGGACCTGGGGGACAAACGGAGGGAAAACCTCATCAATGGTGGGTGCCACCACTCCCTCAGCCCTGCCTACCAGCATCACCTCCGTCTTATCGGAATTCAGCTTTAGACGGCTCACCCTCATCCACTCCCCCGCAGCCACCAGACAGCGTATAAGCACTGAGACTGCCGGGTCTGGGTCAGCTGAAAATGAGAGGTAATTCTGGTGGTGTCATCAGCATCATCGTTGACCAAGGCCACAAGCACAGTCTTAGTACCAAAACCTGGACAAAAGCCGGACTGCGAGGGATTCAGAAAACTGACCCGGTCCAAATGCCCCTGAAGCTGCAGAGCCACCAGCTGTTCAATAACCTTCCCTAAAAAGGGTAGGTTAGAGACTGGCTGATAGTTGGCCAAGGAGTCAATGTCAAGTGATGGTTTCTTGAGCAGAGGCCACACCACTGCCTCCTTGAGGCAGCTTGGCACTCTGCCCTCCCGAAGGTAGGCATTGACCACCGTCACCAGCAACAACCTCAGTGTCTCCTGGCTGACTTTGACCAGCCAGGATGGGCACAGGTCCAGTTCACAACAGGTAGCTCTAACTGCCCCAATGACATCCCCTGCATCAGCGGGTGACACCCTCTGAAACTGATCCCATAAAACAGGACAAGGGGCTTCCATTGCTTCAAATGCAGCATTGAAGTTGTGATGAATTCAAGAGATTTTTATCCACAAAAAAGTCAACAAACATGTCACAGTGAGCACTGGAAGATTCGAGTTCCAGGCGGAGGGAGGTCAGACTGACCAGCCCCCTCACTACCTGGAAAAGCTCAGCTGGATGCAACTTTGCAGATGCTGTGAGAGCAGCAAAGAACCGCTTCTTTGCTGCCTGGTCAGCTTCAGCACGAGTACGGCACCAGTGTTGCTCCAACCACAGCCCATCACACTTCAGCTTCCGCAGGTTCTCCATGAACCAGGGGGACCTGCATTGCTGGCATTCAGGGAGCGGATGCCTAGGAGCCAGTCGATGGCCTCCGTCAGCAGAGTATTCTGAAGAGCCACGAAGCCATAGAGCAAATGGTCGTCAAAATCAGAGGGTATCTCCCTAAGAGCATTCATGAGTGAGTCTCATGTGAAGGACACAGTGCGCGCTCCCACCTAATATGCATCCCCACACGCACCACCACCACCCCACTCATGAACACACATGGAGCAACCGGGGAAAACGGCGGTTGCTACGTGCATGTTCATGAGTGGAGGGGTGGGTGCATGGAGATGTGTGTGCCCATATGCATGCTCCGCCCACCCACCATGCACGCACCGACATGCCCACGGACTCCCCCACTCTGCAGGGTCCGTGTCACAGTTCAACACTGTAGTGCAGTCATACCCACAAACAATTGGGTAGGATGAAATAAGAAAACCTGATTCTTCTCCTACTAATATTGGTGTGATTCAGAAATAACAACACTGTAGCTAGTAAACATTTGCTGTATAAAACTGTTAAGACAGAATGAGGGTGACATTTTCTGCTTGAAGGGGAGTATAGGCATTATGGGAAAGACTTTTCACAAGAGTTCAGCCAAGGTGGAAGCACTACAGAAATAGGAGAGATCTCTTCTGCAGATCACTTTGTGGTTTACCAGACAACAAATTCATTCAGAGGTCTTGCAAATCGCCACTGCACAGTAACCCCAAAACAATCTCAATATTGGTTGACCTCAATGTTGCATTCGTCTGTAGGGTCCCAGATTCCATGGTGTCTGAATGCAAACTGCCTCAGTTCATCATTCCCCCGAGTGCAACTCTCTTAAGTCATTGAGAGGTATACCAATTTATGACAGAATCAAACACAGGATGATGATAAATATAATGGGGGCCTGCTATGGCCTACCTGAGCCAGAGACTTACTGTCATGTTTATTTCCGGCCTGCCAGATGTGGACCCACTGCTGGATAGGCAGCTGGCCAGGATGTGATCCCTCAGAGGATTCCAGGTCAAGGGCCACCCAGGTAGAGCAATGTGGACCACAGCGGGCCAGCCCATGTGTTTGTGGCCCCATCCCCATCCGGGGATCGGGGGCTGCCATGGTTGGCTGCGATTGGCTGCCATGGCTGCCCATCATGGCAGGGGATGGGGCACCCGGCTGTGTGTTTGTCCTATTCCCCCATTGGGGGGTCAGGGGAGGGCTCATCAGCTGGCATGGTTGGGCACATGATTGATCTGTGTCCCAACCTGACCCCGCCAGGGCCAACCCCCCCTAGGCTGCACATTTATTTTCACCCATAAAGTGTGGTTGCCATGCTGATCCCCAATGTAAGAGATGGAGACAGAGTAGTTCAGATGGTAACTTTTCTTGGACCAATTTTGGTTGGCGAGTGTATGTGAGCTTTCAGGACACACAGGATACTTCCTCAGGCATTCAAGAAGTCTGAACTCAGCAAATGCAGGACAGGAATGCAGTACTTTTACCCCCTGAAGAGAGGAAGTGGGAATGGAGGTGCAATTGTATTGTCCCCCATCCCCTCGCCACTTAGGGATACCATTCTCTTTTAAAGATACATTAAAACTTGACATGTACATTAATAATTGCAAGTAATGTGTGTAAATAAAGTACTGGTATGGTCTCCAGAAATTGATTTCAAAACGTATGATGGAAAGAGGGGAGGTAGGACGTCCCCCACTATTAGGATGCACCATGACCAATCAGAAATTTAGTTTATTTGAATGTTTGAATTGGTAATGGATTTCCCCCTAACATTTCATGTATATAGACTCACCTGTCCTGCATTTGCTCATTCTATAGTTTACATACCTAAAGAAGGGCCCTGTGTGGTCCAAAGGTTTGCATACTCTCACCAACAGAAGTTGGTCCAATAGAGGAGATCATCTGAACTACTTTGACTCCAGCTGAGGATCAAACACTTCTCTGTGTGAATTACTTTCCAAAAGTACAGACCTTAAGACCATTTAAAATACAGTTTTAGTTTTAAATATTAAAGCAGAGCCGCTCAAAACAGCACAATTTCACTTTTAAAATCTGCTCTTTTTCACACCACAGAAGCACAACCATGTGACCAAGCTTCTCTAGCTTAAAAGCAGTCAAAGCAATTAAACTCAAATGGAGCAGAAATAGAAATTCCATTTTCATACAAAGGGCAGGGACCTGTGTTCATTGCATTTCCCCCATTGCCTTAGTGTAAGGATTTGTGAAAGGCAAGGTATTCCGTGCAAGCCTTTGATGTTATGGCTAGCTATCAAACTCCAATAGACAAAGCAGAATGCTTTAAGACAAACATTATACTAATTGACAAAACTTTACCAATGTCTGCATGTGCCTCGGTGCAAGAGAAGGAGGGAGATGTCTTACGGAATAAGTAGTACACACAACCACTGAACAGTGAGGGGGTCAATCTGGGTCATTTTAAGTTAACTGCTACATTCCAAGTGTGAGGAAAACTTCTGGGATTTCTTAAGAAGCTGGTCAGAATAATTCATTTACAAAATAGGAGGCTGAAAAGACCAGATATGGTTTTAGGGTGGCCTGATATGCTAATTTTAGAGGACACATGAGAAATACAGGGTTGCAGGTCTGCATTGGCTCCAATGTAAACCTGCAACCAGAATTTCTCATAAGTGTCCTCTAAAATTAGCATATCTGGCCACCCCATATGGCTTGTAGATTCTGGCCACCATCCGCCAACCACTTAACCCAGAATAAGTCGTTGGCGGTGGATCATAGCCACTGACTTTCCTTTTGGAGAAAGATCCTAGCAACCAACTGTTAAAAAAAAAAAAAAAGCAGTTGAATGCCTCAGGCTTCTGTTTCATGGGAACTTCATTCCCCCGATCTACCTAGCATGTAACCTGGCAGAATGCTGATTATTACAGAATATATAAAATTCAAATCTCCTTTAAAAATATACTGGGCTTTGCACACACCTTAGGTTTAATGGGCTGCAACATATGCTGGAGCAGGAGGTTTCATGCAAGCTCCTGTAGCACCTTGTTGGTCTCCTTGGCTTTCTTACACATGTACAGCCATTTGATTATCCGAGCATTGCGTTCGATCACCGACGTACTGCTGGGGACCTGCTCGGTAAGTTCTTCCTCCAGCAGCCCGTCATCCCCGCTGTGTCTCGTGAAGTCGCTTTCCGATGTCGCCACACTGATGCTGCGGATCCTGAAGGAGATGTTGTCAGAAACTACAGAGAAGTTCTCTCTGCCCAGGTCCTCGATGACCTCTGGTTCAAGGCCACAATACTTAAAGAAAGTGTCAAACTCCAAGAAAGATTTGGAATAGCGGGAACTAATGTCAGATTGGGACCGATGCAGGCCCTTCCGCTTCACATCCTTGACTTCCTCAGGTGTAGCAGTCAATTTTGAGGTGTCCTCACACCTGCCTCCAGGTGGCACGATGGGCACAGCCATATTTGCAAGGGCCTCTTGTCTAGCCACATTGGATTTATTGGTTGCATGTTTTAGAGATACCGTCTCTTCACTTTCAAGGGTGATGCCTTCCTTAACTTTGGGCATCTCGGGAGAAGTGAGCTGCTTTTCCTTCATGGGCCCCTGGAACAGTCTTCTCACCAGGCTTCCTCTCGAAGCCTCAATGCTTTGACCTTTCACAAACTCACACTTCTGACGGTAGATCACGAGGGAATCTGGCCTGATCTGCCGGCTCTTGGAGCTGCTGCGCCTGGTTACGAGACCACGCTCAAGGGGGACTGGGCCAGAATCCACTGGGCCAGTCCAGTCCGAGTTTGTGGTTCCTTTCCCCTCACCAACATCCCTGTGGATTTTCTTGCTTTCCACAGAACAGCTTTCACTGCTGCTCTCAGAGGCTGAGCTACGCACAATGACCGGCTCCTGCTTAGTGCTGATCACCTGCTGACTTTTTACATACTTGGCCTTATCAGCTGCCAGTCTTTCCACGGCACTCTTCCTGCCTGGAGTGCCTGCCTCCATCTGTTTGCGAAGGTATCCTGGACCCTTGTTAAGGAGCCGCACTGTCAGAGAGGAATGAAAGTCTGAGATGGCATGCATTCTAGCAGCATGAGAGATTTCAGTTGGCATATCAGTTTCAGGTACACCGATCCCACTCACAGTTCAGGGGGAGGGGGAATTACCCCACGCTGTCTGTGGACTCTGTAGCTTCCACTCCTCAGGCATCAGTGTCCAGGGAGCCCTTCAGTATTCCAAAGCCTTGTTAACCGAATTTGGAAAGAAGAAAACTCAGGCGCAGGGAAGCCCCACTGTCTATGTCGGCTGCAAACACACACCTCCACACACAGCTGCTTCCTAGCACATTCACCTTACAGCTAAGCCAGCCCCCTGCAATCCAAACACAGCCAATCCTGGCTGAGTGCAGGAGGCCTCCCTGACATCACCAGTGAGCTGGTTCATTGACGTTACAGGAGTGGCTCAGATCATCAACACTCCATCGCCTCCAGCAAGGACAAGCCCCAATTAAAGTGTTTGTTTAGCATATGCTTTCAGCAGTCTCCTCCTCCTCCTGCCTCGCTGAATCAGAACACAGGAGGCGTTTTGCTTCGAAAAGACTGATGGGGCTAGTACACAGACATTGGAGTGAAACTTCCAAGATCCAAGGATGGCATTTTGCAGAGTTGCCGAGGACTTGTGTTTACAGTATGCGCAGCTGTCTATCGCCGTAAAGTCCCAATGCAATGAAAACATTTTCTCCGGTGTGTGCCCTCTGAGACAAACAGGCTGGGAGCATCTTCACTTTCCAAAGCTTTCACTGGGAGGTGAGAATGCCCGGAGCTGCACAAGAGACACTCGCATCTCGCCGTACTCCTGAGCCCATAGGCAACGTGTGCAAATTCAAAGTAGGGGGGAGCAGGGGGAGCAGGGGGGGCAGCTAAGGGGTTTGTCAGGGTGCGGTGGGCGGACACAGGCAGGCGGCCTCGCAGCACTCTTTTAGAGCTAAGGGGCGCAGTGATGCCTACTGGAGATCACGGGGGGAAAGTGCATGTCACTTGTGATGGGTCCTTAATGGACCTATAGAGGGCTTGTGCTTGTGTTAATGGTTTAATAAGGAGAACATTTTAGGTTTAAAAAAAAAAAAAAAAAAGTAACCGAGCTGAAAGACAAAGCTTTGCTGTGTGTGTGTGAGAGAGAGACCGGGAGCAGCTTGTAAAAACCTCCTTGGGGAAAGGGCAGGAGTAATATATTCAAGCCGAACAAAGCTACTGGGGGGGGGGGGCATGCTCCAGCAAGATCTGTAAGATGCCTACAGGCTACTAGGCACCTTCAGGTGATCAGGAAATCATGGGTCAGAAAGACCCCAAATAGTCATGGGACTGAACCCGGCTCATAGCTAAGGGATAGGAAGCACTGCCTACCCGCTTTGTAAAAATCCGCCCCCGCACATGGTGCATTAAATGTTTGTTATATGGAACATTCATTTTTATATTTGATTTTTTCTTAAGAATATATATATTCTTATATATAAAAGAAAGCTTTCTGACCTGACAATGCATTTTTAAAACTAAGCACATAAAGTTTAGGAAGAAAGCACAATTGCCCCTCTTGTCATGCAGTCAGCGCTCCCTCCCCCATACCAATGTCCTAGCTATGGACCATCTTAAACCATGAGATCTTTAAGAAAAATAATTCCTTTCAGTTTCTTTTGATTTACTTTTTGGTTTCAGAGTCTACAGGGCAGAGAGCAGTCACATTGTCAAGTTTTTCTCTAGAGGGCAAGACCACCACTACATTTAAAAAAAAAAGATAAATCTCATGCTTTTTAAATACATGAAATAAAATAATGAGATTTAGAAATCAAGAGTGTGTGTTAACTTGGAGCATTACAGAGGATGGGGAGGAGTGAGAATGGTTTAAGATGGTATGGGACTGCATCAACTTTAATTTAATTTTTCAGATGTTTCCTTAAATACTGTGGGTCAACAAGTTTCCAAAGAGCTAAACTTTAAAGAAGTGCCTGCAAATTTGCACACGTGGTTACTTCCAAGGCACTAATAATAGGATTTAGAGAGCTTAATTACTTGTCCTGGAGGAGCAGATGCCATTTTCTGGAGGTGAAGCAAGATCTATTTAACCAAGCATTTGGCAGATGGGGATAGGGGCAGGATGTGTGTGGGTTGTTGTTTTTTTTGTGTGGACTTTTATATGTTTTTAAGTATTTATATTTCTTTTCCATTATTTGTTGTTTTTTTTTAAAAAAATATGTCATTACCTGCCCTGATCCTTTGGGGTAAGGAGGGCTATACATTTAAACAGATAATAAAGTTTAAACCCATGTGTCTGATAAATGTCTAAAATCTACCCCCAAGGAATTTACTGGAAGTTGGAGCCCTTTTCAGAAAGGCTCACTCTGATCATTTTTTATCATCAACAGAATTCAAGGACAAACGTTCAGATAAAAAAGGGAGGAGGCATGATATTCTTGCCTGCCTTTAGTGATTGCATTACTGGTTTTACATAGGGTATTTTCAGACGTGACAGACCCGGAGGCCTGCCACGCTGAACCCCGGAATGGGATCTCTCTCAGATCCTGGTCCTCGATGAAGCTGTCCGTCCTGCAGACGTGCCGGCTCCATCACTGTGGGGAATCGGGGAGGGGGCGGGACTGTGACGTGCAGCCACATGCCCCCCCCCCCCCCCCCCCTCGGCTGCCCGACCTCAGGGAGATGGGCGGGCGCAGCGGTCAATGCNCTCCCCTCCTCCCCTCCAAGTGGGGCTGCGCAGTGCGACATGTGGCTGCATGGCCCTGCCCCCCCGCCCTCCCTCGGCTGCCCGACCTCAGGGAGATGGGCGGGCGCAGCGGTCAATGCGGCTGCTGCGCCCGATCCCGTATTGCAGTCGGGGCCATGATCCGGGATGGGCCAAAAGGTAACACACGTTACTTTTGGCCCATCCCAGATCGTGGCCAATCTAACCATGGTTCTTGACCTCCGGCCGGCCGGGGTTCCAGAACCATGGTTAATTTGACCCCTGCCAGAGATTCACTGTGGTGAACATCTGGCAAGGGTCAAACAGACGTTCACGGGAATGCCACCACCACAGGGAATCCACTGGGGTTCACTGTGGTGAAAGGTGTTTTCATAACATCTGAAATTACCCATAGTCTTCTAGCTGGATAGCTCACATTTAGTGGCTAAGGGTGAAAACAGACATGATGCTTACCACCCTTGGTGGTTATTTATGCATGTTGCAGGGCTGTATTGGTGCCCTATGCAGCCCTGAAACATGCATAAATGACCCCCAGGGATGGTTAAAGGGTGGTTAGCATCATGTCTGTTTTCACCCTAACACAGATGTAAGTCCTAATGACGTGAAGAGGCAAAGTTTCCAAAGCAAGGAACCCATGCGGTGCTAACCTGGCCATGGTTCGCCATTAAAGAACAACTTTACCTCTACACCCCACAGTGCTGAGGCCACTACCTGCCCTGCTACATGGCTTATTCTGTATTTCCTTGGGAAAAGGGGGCACTAGCATTGCACCAAAACGCTGCTGTAATGGAGGAGCTGAAAAGGAGATTTTCTTTCTCCGCATTTCCACAGCATCTCACCCAAGCAACATTACCTGAACACCAGCCTGAAGAAAAAATAGGCAATTTCCCTCCTCACACTTGTTCAGCATGCTGACCAATTTGGCTGCCACCCTCTACCCCAGAGGTGGCTGAATATGTAGGCACGGGACTTAGAAATGCACTTAAACACATATTTTGATTTACTCATATTGAGCAAGCCAGTTTAACTAGAACCATACACTTGAGCTGCAAGTGCTCTCCTGAATACGGATTCTTTCCTGAACTGGAGACATACAGGTTGATCCTCCGAGCACTCTGCTGGCACAAACCCCATTCACTTCTTCTACTGCCCTTAGCAAATGGCTGCCCTTCATCTTGCAGATATGTCCCAATAGCTGATGCTTCCTCCTCATTATCACATTAAACTACTGTTCCTTTTACTCCAGTCTCTTTCCTGATAGTCTCATTTATGCCAGTTTATTGCAAGCAGCTGCCTACAATATTTCATTTCAAAGGCCGGCAACCTTTGCCTGACAGCCTTCTGATGGGTCCAGGTCTCTGTTGCATAAAGCAGGATTGAAAATCACACACATCTTCAGCAGCCTAGTTTTCATGACTACAGAGATTCCCCCTTCTCACCCCATCTTACATTCAAATCACCCAGGTCTGCATATGCCACCTGTATCCTCTTTTTAATCTCCCTGGGACAATGATTACACCACATGGTGAAACCTATCAGGTAGACAAAACAGTCTGCATTGGCCACCTTGCCACCTCCTTTTTTTAATGTCTGCACTGTTCTCTTCCGTTTTCCTACAAAGTGCCATTGTCTTGGTCTTACATTTATATGAAATCCAAATCACTTGCTGACATAACAGGTCTGTCCTGATTCTGTAGTCCTTCATTAGCCAAGGCAACATATCCCTCATCAGTGAGCTACAGGTGTTGATCTTACCTTTACCCCAAACCTTTAACCATTGCATCTCCATCTATCGGTCTTTCACAGTAAGTCAAGAAGATTTAGAAGATACTTATACAAAGGGGGAATAAATAAAATATACCAGATTCTGCTTTCAGTTATATTGATGTAATCTATTGATGATATGGATTATTTCAGGGGTGCCCAGAGGCCCATGTTCAATTTTTAATTAAGACTCAGGTCCCTACCATTCATGCTTTCTGCAGTCACAGAGCCCACTGGTATGCACTTGTATCAAAACCTTAGCACCTGAAATGCAGGATGGAGCTGCATTCCAGGTGCTGGAATTCTGCTTGAAGAAGGGGTGAGTGGATTGATTCCTAGGGATGGGCGAACACGGTTCAGAAGTTCGGAGTTCGGCCTGAACTCGGCCTGTTCAGACAACCAAACCGAACTTCCAAACCAAACGCTTGAACTTCTGGACAGTTCAGAAAAGTTCGGATGAGTTCGGGGGTGGGAAAAACATGACTGGAAGGGGGAGGAAGCTGAGGAGCAGACTTCCTGGCACTGGGGTGGACACCAGGGGTGGTTTCAGAGCCAAAAATACCGATACCAAAAAAAATTCAGTTTCGGTACTGATAGCACTTTTTTGAATGTTCGGCCGAGTTCGGACAAACCGAACTCCGCCGAATCGAACAGCTGAACCCGAACTCGGGTTTCGAACCGAATGTCCGAACGGCATTCTGTTCGCCCATCCCTATTGATTCCTAGTCTTGGGGAATGGTTTCTAAACTGGCGACTGGCTGTTGGATCTTACTTCACTTATCAACCACCAATATCCAGTTCTACAATTTCTAGGGAAGACTGACCTGCTACTTACATTGGTTTGATGAATGATCCAACAGACAGACTGAACAAGGCCATATAAACCTCAAATTTAGCTAGCCACTGCTACTGCTACTTATCATTTCTAAAGCGCTACATGTCATAGCACAACAGCCACACTGCTAACTCTCTTACAATCTTTTATACTATTGTATACTACACAATTGTGTTGATATTCTCGCCTCACCCCCATTCAGCATGGGACATTCTCCCCTCATCCCCTGCAAATGTAAAATCCAAACTGCACATGGGTATTATGCAACAAAATCTATATTCCCTGTCTAGGAGAATTTACAGTATAAGAATATAAGGCAAGAGATGGAGAGACAACCACTAAATTAAAGATGGAGAACCCATGAAATAATGGGATGATACTATTCATTCAGCAGAGTGTCAGTGAGCCAATGATTCCAGGACCCTGGATGGCTAACCTTATCAATTGACTGTATGTATGGACATCACAGCAGTGGATGAGAGTTTTTAAGGAGAGACACTGGAAAAGATAATGTAGTTAACCAGGAATAAAACTGGAGTAAGAGCAGAATCATCCCCATGGTCTGAAAGCACCATGACCAGTCAGATTACTGACAATTTTGCCCCAGGCTGCATTAGTTAGCTGATGCTATATTATGTTTATCATGCTAGAATCAATCATGCCATTTAGGGACCAGCACTCCACTGTGTTGAATGCAGGGAGTGTAAATCTGCCTAGCCCTTGTGTGGATACTGGCAAAAAAGAAGGGAGAGCATATTACTGTCTGCAATTCTCTGGATCTATAGCATCACCTTTTCCATGTCTGCTGCTAAAAGAGCAGAAGTGAAGCAGTAAGAAGGAGCATGAACATAAAACCTGTAGGGACATGCACCCCCTCCAAACGTGGGATGCAGGGGATAATCCCTACTTAATTCTCGGGAAATGATTGCTCCCTGTGCCTTTCTGCTCCCTATCAGCATGTGGATTTCCAGGCTGCTGGATAAGTAGGCAGAGCTGCTGACTTTCGTAATTTATGATTCCTTGTCTCAAGATCAGAGGACATAGCACAGAGTACATAAACAAACTTCAAAGTTTATTGTAGCTGCATTAAAATGTGTGCTCCAGCTTCCTGGCTTTCACAATATTTCCCCAGGAGGTGTTCCTTGCAATTGGTTCCCACCCCCCAGGAAACACGGTTTTCTGAAAGTATTTGCTAGCACTTTCATATCATTACAATTGGAGAGAGGGGGAGGGACTTACAGGGGAGGTCAGGCACCCTTCAACAGAGGCACAAAGTCTACAGGATTCCACTCTCTTCTGCATACCTCACAACATTTCCAGCAGCCAGAGAGACAATCCCCACCCTTCAGCCAATAAACTCTGCCCCTCAGGGAATAAGCTCCACCCTCTCACATGTGCACACAAACACATCCCAACATTCCAAGTGCAAAAGAGGGAGAGAAGCTCTCCTGATTATTCCACTGAGGCCTCTTTCAGACATGCCCCCCACCCCCCACGCATATCCTGGCTGTGGGGGGAAATGCGTAGCCAGAATATGCGCAGGGATCAGTCAGTCTGACACCCCCCCATGCTCAGCTTTGCTGACAGACACGCACATGGATGCAGAGCTTGGCATCCCTCATGCAAAGCATCATTCCTGCCAATATTCAGAAAGATTAGATAAAGGCTCCAAATTTTATAAGCAATTTCACAGTTTTGTGGTTTTAACAGAAGTTGCAAATTTCCTTAAATCATTTGCAGGTGTTGCCTCTGTTTAAACTGTAGAGGTTTTACTAGATGCAGACATCTGCTTTTTGGAGAAATTGTACAGAGAGCGAAGAAGACAGGAGGAGATGGGCAGAGCAGAGGAGGAGCAGGGGGTGCTAGAGGCACTGGCACAGGCTTCAGTCATTGGCACCCCAAAATCTGTGAGGGCATACATGGGGGAGAGTAGGTGCAGAGTTCTGCTTTTTTTTAGCACTTGCAGTGAGGCTGAAGACTACAGCACATTCATTAACACACACAGAGTACTGAGCTAGCCTTTGAGCCGCACAAGATCTAGCCATGGGTGGGGGCTGTGGAGGTTGGCTGAAGCTTATATTTGCTCTTCCACCCCCAAAGCCCACTCCAAAGCCTCCCTGATTGCAGTTATTGGTTATTGGTTACTGGGAAGTTGGACGCCTGGGAAACATCTCCAGAAAATGAGCCTATACCAGAGATTCTCTTATGTTTGTCACAGTGGTGCAAGATGGCCAGTTGGCATTTCTGATGCCAACTGGCCATCAGAAATGCCAATCATGTATCCTAATTCTATTCTGTGCCCACCACAAGGCCCCCTGCTTGTTACTAGGAAGTTGGAAGCATCTGCTTAGGAAAGAGCCAATAAGAGATTCTCTGATGTCCAATTTCACAGTGCTGCAGGGTGTGTTTTGGGATGCTAGTTGGCCAGCCTGGATGTGTCAATAATGTCTCTTGATTTGTCAGATGCTTCCCACCTCCCCTCTGCCTTGCTGCCTGAAGTCCAGGTTATTTCCTGAAATTTTTGTTTTTTGTCCCGAAATTTTCAGGACTTGTATTTGCATGACTTATGTTAAAATCACAAATGTTTAATTGCACATGTAATTGGGGCCTTTTACTCAATCTTTCTGAAATTTTTCAGTGGTGATCCCTTGCTCGATAGGTATACTGTTAATTCCATCCATATTGGATGGACAACAGAGTTTTTATAGCTGGAAATGTGTGTGCAAACCACAAATGTAAATTGCTTATAGAATTGCGTCCTGTTATCCAACTTTTTTGAACTTTGGTACAGATGATCCCTTTTATTAGGGCTACACTATAACCATGTTGCATCCAAATTGGATGATCAGAAAGGAAGTGACAGGCTTAAATGCATTAAAAACCATAATGCTTACAAAATCTGGACCCTACATCCAATCGTTCTGTAATTTGGCAGGCATGTTCCCTTGGGTGAGGGGTAAAATATTTCCAAAGTTTATTAAAACAGATGCAAACCAAAAAAGTTACAGCCTAAAGTATGTGTCCCACAGTCAGAAAATAAATAAATAATTACGAATTCTGAAATTTCATTATTATTTTGTAATTATTTCATTTATCATCAATTATTGTAAAAACGATAATGGAATTGCTAAATTCATTGTTATTAAAATAATGAATACAAAATACACACCCCTACAAGGGACAGCCCTCTCCCCCCTTAATTTCAGCCCACTTACAAGGGACAGAGCTGTCCCTCCTCACCTGGACTATTGTTACTCCCTTGCTTCTGAGCGTATGCATCTGCATTACCATAGTATGAGACCTGTGGTATGAGACACTCCACCCTGCTAAAACCTTTCATCAGGAGTTAATCCTGTAGAATACACACCTACAGACATGTCCATTTTAAAACAGGTTTTTAGCAAACTAGGTTAGTATTACTTGGATCCCAAATATGTTTGTATATTTTTTCAGGCTCTCGCAACAATGAAACCAGATGTGGAGAACTTCCAGCCTGTGGATCAAACTGCAGATCTTTTTATTTGACATCTTTTCAATTCTCGTATCCAGCCCATGGATTCAGTCCCAGTGTAGGCTCAGGCGGAATGTAGTGAGGATAAATGCATACAATCAAGGATAGAGCATGGATCCACGGCACAGATCCATGATGATTTGGAACACTCTCCCTCCACCTATCTGGCCCCTGGAACTTGAAGTAAATTCAAAATGTCTTGTGGGAAGAAAAAGGTTCCCCTCTCCTGAATTAAAGGCAGGAACCCATGTTCATTGCATTTTACCCATTGCTTCCAATGCTATTATAGTTCTTTACTATAATCAAGGCAGCCAACATGCTTACCAGAAGTTCTGTTCTCCTTCCTTCTTTGGAACAGGATTATTTTAGGAAACTACACATAAGTTTTCCAGGCAGAAGGAGGGTTGTCATGGATCACTGAGTCTGGTTACATAATTTACATCACATTAACTCATTTGCTTTATATGTCGATTTAAGTTTTAAAGACACACACACACACACACACACACGGAAAAGGCTGTACTGCAAAGACTTGTGAGAGAGAGAGGAAAGGAAGGATTAAAAGTATCATTTTATTGCATGTGCTATCCTTGTCTTACCCTCGGGGCTTGGGCACACACTGGATGCTAACATCAGCAGTTATGCAGCACAGATGGAAATCTGAGAGGCAAATTACCTACCTGCCAAGGCACTATCACATTTGAACACAAGACTCCCAACCTTTTTAGGGAAGGTTATTGAATGGGTGGTGGGCCAGCAGCTTCAGGGGGCAGCTGACTGGATTGTGTCAGTTTTCTGGATCCCTTGTAGTCTGGCTTTCGACCAGGTTTTGGCACGGAGACTGTGCTTGTGGCCTTGGCCGACGACCTCTACTGTGAGTTGGACCAGGGTCATTCGACCCTTTGATCCTGTTAGTTTTCTCGGTTGCATTTGACACTGTTGATCATGAGATGTTGGTGGCCCACTTGCAGGACTGTGCTGGAGTGGGCGGGACTATTCTTGAATGGTTCCGTTCCTTCCTGGCTGGGAGAATTCAACATGTGGTACTGGGTGATAGTTTATCTTCTCTCCAGGACTTCACATGTCAATTTTGTTCCCTCTCCTGTTCAACGTATACATGCAGCCTTTGGGCGAGGTTGTCAGAGGGTTTGGTGTGCAGTGTCATCAATATATTGATGAATTTACCTCTCTTTTTCAGTTGACCCAGGCCCGGCAGTCTCAGTGCTTACCCGGTGTCTGACAGCTGTGCGGGACCAGATGAGGGTGAGCCACCTGAAGCTGAATCCCAATAAGATGTAGGTGATGATGGTGGGAGGGGCTGGTGGTACCTGTCATTGATGGGGTCCGTCCCTCGTTGGTCTCTCAGGTTTGGAGTCTGGGGGTGCTCTTGGACTCACGGTTCCGCCTGAATGCCCAGGTAGTTGCTGTTGCGAAGGGAGCATTACGCCAATTACATCTGGTGCGATGGCTTCGGACGTATGTCTCAGACTCCGACCTTCCCACCATCATCCATGTTTTCATCAGTTCAAGAATAGATTACTGCAACATGCTCTACATGGGGCTACCCTTGGTGATGGTCCGGAAGCTTCAGTTGGTGCCGAATGCGGTGGCCCGCCTCCTTACAGGGACGGGTTGCTGCCAGCACATTACACCTGTGCTTCAGTCTCTGAACTGGCTGCCTATAGTCTTTTGGGCTCAATTCAAGGTGTTGGTTTTGACCTATGAAGCCCTATACAGCTTGGGCGCTACATTCCTGTGGGATCATCTCACCCCCTGGGTCCTGGATCGGCCCTTGTGACTGGCTGGAGGCGCCCTCCTCGAGATGCCCGTGAATGGCTCGGGTGTCAATGATGAGGAGGGCATTCTCGGTGGCCACACCATGACTGTGGAACTCCCTCTTAATGGAGGTCCACCTGGCCCTGGGCCTTCCCTCTTTCCACAGACAGTGTAAGACCTGGCTGTTCTGCCAGGCCTTTGGTGAGGGAGGAAGGTGAGGGGGGATGGGGGGGGGTTATACTCCGCCATGAGTCATGTATTTTTATATTATTTTTTATATTGATATTTGTATGGATTTTATTGTTAGGTGATTTTATTGTGTTGTAAGCCACCCAGAGCTACAGTAGTATCAATCAATCAAAAAGTTTTATTTGTTTAGCCTTAGGCCATAACAAAAATAATATACCATTAAATACATTTAAATCCACAAGCACAAAATAAAATATAACTGTATAAATATAAAAAACCAAAATATAAAATAGCGTTCACGAGAAGGTAATTGTAGATCTTCCCAGTCCTCTCATGTCTTACTCTTCTTAAAACCCTGTGTGGTAGCTTAGCCACATACCCGATTAATGGAACATCGGGAAAAAGCCTAAGAGCAAATCCACTCCTAGACAACCCTTGTATCCGGGATATACAAGCCCTTAGGAAGGTACAAAACACCTTGCCCCTCCCGGGGCTTGAGACAACACATTTGACCCCTGCAAAATGCAAACCCACTAGACTACAATTGTGGGACAATACTTAGATAAAAGGGGGGCAGGCGTGCAGCATATTGTACTGGGTTTTAAGACCCATAACAGGCTACAGCAGTAGGAGTGGGCAGCCTATAAATTTGAGAAATAAATAAATAAATAAATAAATAAAATTAAATAAACTCCAAGGTGAACATGCTTTCCATTAGGTTACATTGGCTCCTGGGCATTTTAACACTAACAAACGTAAACACGGAGACAAATCAATTCCATGCACAGTACCTACAATAAAATCCCAAGTGCGAGATGAGCTGTGAATTTTGATCTAGCTATGTCAGTGGGTGCATTATCAAATGTAAAAGAAACTCTGCTTTAACTCTCTTTAAAAAGAGAGCTGATGCCACTCCATCCTGAACAGCTTCTTCTTTCATTATTGCATCAAAGGATGAACAAACACAGCTTTCACTATTTTAAGATAGTAGAAATTTTGCGAAGTAAAGACAATAGCCACTTCCCCAGCACAGCTATAAGGAAACGGAGGATCCATGCCTGTGTTATATTTGTTCAGAAATATGAAAATAAATTCTCCAAAGTGTCAAAAGCCTTTGCTGCTCTTCCTCATAAGTTAATTATGAAGATATTCTGAAATACTGGACGAAACCATACTGAGGGGAATAAAGGTTATAAATGGGTAGCTCGTAACACACTTAGCTACCCGTGAACTGTCATGACCTAGAGACCTCGACCCAGTGAGCCTAGGGTTCCTGGGTAGTGGAGAGCTCTGTAGCAGCACTGCCTCCCTTAGCTGGGAGCCTGGAGTTTTCACATAGGTCCAATTCTGTGCTGGCTAGACCATGTTTCTCCACCCATGGTCCCCCAACCATCACAGTAGTCCCTTTCCGGGATATAAGGCTGCCCAGCTGAGTAAGAAAATAATATTCTTCCAGTGCCCTGCTTCATGTCCTGGGCTTGTTTCACCCATCCTTCCCCCCCTTCCTCCCTTGGATCCAGGTTGCCCTGCTCTTGCTCTCCCGTCTTGGTCCCCTTCCTGTCCCCACTCAGACTGCCTCCTTGGCTTAACCTTTGGTTCCTGCCTCTGACTCTGGATTATGCTTTGGTCTTGACACTTGGTTCCTGATTCTCAGCCTGGTCCTGATTCCAGCTCCACAATCTCAACCTAGCTATCCATCCATTTCTCAGATGCCTACACCCTAACAAACAGCCAAGTTCCTGAATAGTGCTGGCACCTACATTCCTCCCTGAGGGGAAATAAATGTCCATTCTCTAGGACACTGTGGGAAGTTCAGGGACAACGTAGAGTCCATTGACTTAATCCTGGGCATGAGGATAACTCCTGCAGGTTTCTTCTCCTGGTACCTATTGGTCCTTCAAATGCTCAGAAACTGACCATTCAACTTCCCCAGCTACCTTCAGGGCAGCTCCATTTCTTTCACTCCAAATCATCATCTTTATTTTTATATAGCTCCCCTCTGCCATGGCACTCAGAGCACTTAACATATAACAAATGAACACAACTTTTAATCCTCACAACAACCCTGTGAAGTAGGTTAGGCTGAGATAATATTGTTACTGGCCCAAGGTCATGCAGTAAGTTTCTGGCTAAGGTGAGTCTTGAACTGGGGTCCCCCTTATCTCCTGATCCAAGTACTGCACACTTAGTCATTACACCACACTGCCAAGGAGCAAACTTACCTGATTACCCACTTCCTTTGATCCAGATCCCCCTCCACCGCTTCTGCCCATTTTTATGGTTGTTAAAGAGAGAGAGTCCCTCCTCCCCACTAGAAGATTCCCTTGCTAGCAGCTTCTATGCATTGCCAGGCTGGCGCACGCTTAGTAAATATTTCTCCCTCCCACAACTCTAGCAAAGGGGTGGACTATGCCACCTGGAATTTACCAGGCTGGGATGGGACACCAGTATCGGCCAGTCCATTACCCAAGAGGGACACTGACACCTCCAGTCCCAACTTGCCATGGACACAGGGAGGTAGCATGTGGGAATATGTCAAAGCAGCGTGAGATGCAAGGATGTATGACAGACAGGATCAGGGAACATGACGGGAGCTGGGGGAAAACAAGAGGGAATGGATCCCCCATCGTGACCTGTTGGGTGCTTCTCCCACGCCACCGTGATTGGACACTGTTGGAGACAGGATGCTGGGCTAGATGGACTATCGATCCGACCCAGTATGTCACTTCTTATGTTCTTATGATGTGGCATGCAGTGCCTCGTAAGCAGCATACATGCTTTACCACTTCTGTTCCTCTACCACATGCTGCCTCCCTTCATGCAGCTTTGTTTAGGCCGGACACTGTTGTGGATGATGTCCTGGCCAACCCCACTCTAGAGCAATGAAAATATTGTTGCAATTGCCTGACTGCCTATCCTAGGTTAGAAACCCCTTCTTTAAAGCGTAACCCTTCTCATTCCTAACGTTCTAACGATAATAAGCCATTCCTATGAAAAACTGGACCCACAAGGCTCCCACATTAACACCAACGTGGAACATGTGGGCACAACTGGCACAGGTGGGCCCAATTGTCACAGTTGGGTACAACTGCCAATGGCTGAGACGGCAGTGTACAGAATAACTAACAGCAAGCCCTACTTCAGTGATTACCAACATGCTGCAGCTTGTTTCTTTATTTATTCACAGATTATTTAACCCATTTAGACTTCCATGTTGAGCTAGTCAGAAAATTAATCATTTTTCACACACACACAAAAATTCATTGATATTTTAAACCATTTGGGCCAGCTCTGGGTTGAAACTAGAAATCAATCTGGGAAAATCCTGATTGGTTTGCATATTATTCACAAATATTTTTTTTTTAAAAGGGGGGTGGGGAATAAGGGACAAAGTCTAAAGTTCCTTGAATAAATTGGACACAATCCATATTTCATCCAGCTCTGCCTAGCTCAAGCACCATTCCAAAACCAGAGATAATCGAAGAACAGAAGTCAATCAGTTCCACATCCTGCAGGCATTTCTGCCACAAAGATGTTTACAAATATCGAATCAAGAGCACTGATTTTAAGAAAGTTAAAATATGTAAAGCCCTTTCACTCTTGACTTGTGCTTTTAGAGCTTCCTGTGGCAGTAGTACTAAACGGCTAAACGCTAATTGCTATCTTTTGTCCAGTTTTAATTTTTTCTGACTAATGCTTAGCTAAGACCTATTTTCAAGCTGTTTCTAACATGTCTCTTCTATTCTAGTCCCTGCTTTCCAGCATCAGCACCAAGTTCTGACACCAGGGTCATGTCTCAGTTGAGCAGTAGCAGATGTTTAGGGCTTCTGGGGATTTGGAGCCTGTTTATATTTAACGTGTAACTAGTTTATTTACATAGAGACATTAGGCCTGGAACACAGATGGTCACACATAACAGATATAGCGTAGTGGAGAAGGTGCTGGCCTTGGACCAGGGAAGTCTGGGTCCTGGCTTAGCCATAAACCTACTGGGTGGTCTTGGGCAAGTCACTGGGTGTTTTGAAACAAGTCAGCTTCGCGCATGGTCCCCCCACTCTCCACGTGGAAAACTGCTCGTTTGGTGTGGGGAGGCACGCTCCCGTGATCCATGCACCAGCCGCCAGTTCCGGCATGGAGCAGCACTCCTGAAAAATCTGGAGTGCCCCGTGTGGGGACTGGGTGGCTGGTGTGTGGCCGGGGCAGCCATGCAGGGAACCGTCCATGTAACATGCTCCCCACGCACTTCCTGTGCATGGACGCCCTGCACCCATCCCGCACACCGACCATGACCCCCCCCTCCCCAACGCTCTCGTGTAAGAACACCCACTGTTTCACAACCTCAGTCCTTTATTTGTAAAATAGGAATGTATGTAGGTCTGTCTCTCCCTATGTTCAGAGTCCCATATTCACTGTGTTTTCCCCATTGCTCTCAAAGGATAAAATGCACTAAGCATGGGTCTCTGCCTATGTTCTTCTCCCCTTCCTTGTCCATCCAAGATGAGTAATTTGTAAATAATAACATGGGCAATTCTAATTCCAGCCTAACACTTATGCTCAGTTTCCAGGAAGCAATTCAGCATCAAGGATTACCTTTAGGCAGAGACCAATGATATGGAGAGAGGAAACTCTCTTGTAGCTCAGACTGTTCATCCCCACCCCGAATGTGGCAATGGCAAACACTTAAAACCAACTCAACATGAGTAGAGTTTTGCTATGAAAAAGAATTTGTGAGAGTGTATGCCTAATAGTTCCACCAAGTGGGAAATGACACACCTGAAGATCTGAAACAGTTGTAGTGATAGGAGAGGAACAAGAAGCAGAGAGAATTATAGTTTAGCAATCGAGAACAGAAATTCTTGGAATTTAAGTTTGAACTGCTTGTAAAGTTCTGAGCTTCTTGTGAAGCTCCCAGTAAAGGTTGGTGACCTGGGCTGCTTGCTCTCACTTGTCTGGGGAAATAGGGTAGACAGCCCTGGTTTATCTTCTGGCCCTCAAATATAGCAAGTTCTGGCAGCTTTAGAGAAGAAGCTCAAAGTGCATATTTGAGGGAGCCTGATGAAGCTTTCTCTCCAAATGTGAACAATCCTTGTGTCTATGATACATGATTCAAGCCAACATACAGGTTTGTACATTCATGTACAGCCAAGTCTACAAAGTACACACACTGAGGGCCTGTCTATACTAGAAGAATAACTGTTGGGAGGCCCAGTTATTATAATGTGTTTCTTTGCTCTTTGATCTTATCCCCTCCCGTGTTCTTGAGGGCAGGCGCAATGGCATTCCGTACAACGAAAGAGTTTGTTGTTGTAATCAAGACCAAGTCGAGGATTTGCTCCACATTTTATTTCAGTGTCCACTTACCTCCTTCCTGAGGGATCTTCATCTGGCTCCCGAGTTGGTATCTCATCCTTACTCTTCTTTACTGCAATTGCTGCAGTCCTGTCTGACTTCCACCTCACATGACATGATGCTAAATATGGCCTCGCTGGCCCTAAAACTTTGTTTTAGGCTGGCCCTACAACTTTGGAGGTTACAGTTTTGTCTTGCTCTCTGTAGCTCAATTGATGAGTATTTTGTTTTTAAAGTCTTAAACTTTTATATTTTAGTATGTTATACTTGTTTACAAGGTTTATTTATTTATTATTATTAATTCTGTTTGGTTTTAACCTTTGTATTTTCTTTAGTTGTCGGTTGCTGCTGTTTTTGGTTGTATTGTTTGATTGTTTGTGGTTTTTCCTTGCAATTACCTGTGGTCATGCAATTTATTGAAATTATTAATTATTAATAAATAATAATAATGTTTCTCCCTCAACATGGTGAAAGATTACATTCAGTTTCCATTATAAACAGGATCTAAACTGTGTCTGTGAACTGGACAGTCCAATGTAACTGTCCTAAAACAAGGCCTGAAGTGAGGGTACAATTGTACAAGCTCTCCCAAGCTCAGGGAAACTCCCTCAAAAACAACAAGAATTTCCTTAATACACAATAAAATATGATGGGTAAAATAATCACTGCAAGTAATAAAATAATCATCATCTTTCTTTTTATATAGCACCATCCTACCATGGCACTTGGAGCGCTTTACATACAACACAAATTTTAATCCTCACAACACCCCGGTGAGGTAGGTTAGGCTTAGATAATATTGTGACTGGCCCAGAGAGTTTTTGACTTAGGTGAGACTTGAACTGGGGTCTCCTCTATCTCCTATTTCAAGTACTGTACACTTAGTCATTACACCACACTGACATTCATACATATACAAATATATACAAAAAGCACCAGTATGATCTCCAAAAACTTAGGAGGCGGGGATGGGAGGTAAAGGTCCTGCAGCCAAGATGTACCAGGGTCCCAAATTTCTCTCAACCTGCCTGCTTAAAACCACTTACTCTGGAGTAATCCCATTACTTTAGTGAGACTACCCTGACATAGACTGATTCAGAATTATGACCGAATTATGACAGAATTAGCATGTCTCACAGATACAGTCAATGTCCCTGGTGAACCTCAAAAAGACTTCATGTTACTACCACGCAAAGGACAACCTTGTTGCAAGTGCATTCTGTGACATGGGGTGGAATCAAAAGAGACGACATTCCATTGGAGTCTGTGTTTGGTCTGTGCAGCCCCCACATAGCCCCCAATCCCATGTTTAGTGCATGCAGCCTAATAAACGGACAGTCCCCTGCCTATATTTCATGTGCTTGTGGCAGCGTACACCAGTGGTGCTAACAATCTCCCTCCCTGCGAACGCCTCTCAGCCAAGAGGTGTGCTGAGATCTCCCTCCCCGCAGTCTCTCTCCCCACCTCTCAGCTGAGAGGTGCGCTAGAGATCTCCCTCCCAGGAGGCTGCCTCTCAGCTGAGAGGTGGGGAGGGAGTTCTCTAGCATGCCTCTTAGCGGAGAGGCAGCCATGGCACTGGGGGCAGGGGCAGAGATTGCTACCACTCCCACCTCCCAGCTGGCTGTGTGCGCTAGATGGGACTCTACGTGCTGGCGGACCTGGATGCTGGCGAAACTGCAGGAGAACCTAATTGACGAGACATGGACACGTGGACACCCATTAGCCCCGATTGGCCCACACAGTGGGCCTGTGATGTCCCTGGACTCTGCCATGAGTGGCAGCACTGTGGTGACCAGTGGAGGCCACGTGGTGGACGCCTAATAGATGGGCACACGAAAACACATCTGGTGAAGGCTAATGTGGGCTATCATCTTGTTTGATTTCACCCATGGTGTTTTTAATGTCGTGTAACTATCCTGGTTAACAAGACCAATATAAGCTGTGATCGTTGACCTTGAAAGTGCACTTTATAATCTTGAACTCTGCAGAGTTCCAGGGGAAGACTTCAAAGGACTCTCTTCTCTTTGTCTGTTGAAAGACAGTTGATTGTTCTTCTGGCACGATAAGAATTCAGCCTTCGCCTAGTGAGGTTACCTCTGGAGATTAACGAACGTTTTGGATAAGACGGGTAAGTATGGCTCAGCTCTTGGCTGTAATTATATCAATTCCAAAGTGATACAAAACAAATCAGCTTAAATCCCAGCATTCAAGCTTCATTAGGTTTATGCTGTAACAGCTACACTAAACAAAATCATCTGGAGGTTGCAGCAGTTGCTCTGGACAGGATCACAAGGTTGTTCTGTGGAAAGGATGTTGGGTCTCTCAGTGGCCTTGTAATGCAGATTTATGGAGTTTTATTTATTTAAAGATCTTGATACCCCGCCCCTCCTGACACAGCAGCTCGGGACGGGGTTTTGTGGTTTGCTTTAAATCTGACCTTTATCCCGCTATACCTTATGCATGCGGTATCTCTAAGAAGGTGCAGCTGATGTCACTTGGAAGATGTATAATTCAAACAACTGACAGAAAATAAGAAAGGGACCATTCATGGGTATTTTCAGTCATGACGGTACCATGGGTGGCCACACTTTGGCCACCTGTGGTGCCGTCATGTCTGATCCAGCCCACCAGATGTTTTCCCGAGCCAGATCAGGGGTTTCCACAGACTGTGGCAGTTTTTAGTCTGGGCTGTGACTTAGGTCCATTGCCGAGTCACAGCCCAGGCTAAGCGCTGCCACGGCCTGGAGAAGCCATCTCTGGACTGAGGTGGAACGGGCCATGACATGTGATAACCCGCTCTACCTGATCCTGGTCTGAGGCCAGGGCTCCTGCCTTCCAGGGAAGAGGGGAGGCCATGCTCAGCAGTGTGGAGGGTCGAGCCCATGTGGACCCATGTCCGCACGTCGCCCCACCCTCTCCCCACCTTCTCCCTAGCCCAGGCCCCCAAACATCTGTTCAGTGGGCGGGCCAGATCCTGCCCAGGGTGAAGGTCCTCACCCCAAGCAGGATCAATGTGTGCGGCAAGATTCACCATCACATTTGAAAATACCCCATGTACACTAGTATTCTGAGGAAAAGGAATGACAAAGTATTAAAGTTCACACACAGCACTACTCAAACAAGCCCCATACTGACCATATAATTCTTGGGTCAAATGACTGCATGCAAATACCAGGCATACAATCATTTCTCAATTTAGAAAGAGGAGGTCGTTTTAAATTTTCTCAATTTAGAAAGAGTAGGCTGCATGTAAGGTAGGAACCACAGAGAACAACAATACAAAGAGATGGGAAAACTGGTCCTCATCCAGGCCTCCCTCCCTCCCCCAAATCCCTGATCCCCTATAAAATGGCAGCTGCTTTACCCATTTGTCCTGCTGCTAGGAAATTCAAATGCTGGTGGGGAGACCAGTAGCAAGTGATGAATTTGTTTTTGTTTTTTTAAAGTGTTGGGGCTCCAGTTTGCCCCAGATTAGTTCTGCAACTGGGCACCCTAAGATTTGGGCACCCCCAATGAATCATGGGTGTCCGAATGGACCTGACCCCATTTGGGCACCATTGATGCCCAAATGGGACCTGATGGGCAGCCTGATCATGCTGACTGGCCTTTGAAAGTGACAAACCCCAGACAGGACCACTATAGAGCCCAAGCTCTGCAGTGACTCTGGCTGGGGTGGTTTCTTTCAAAGGCCGCTTTCCCCCAAGAGCATCTCTTTTAGCTTAAAGATGCTTTGGGGTTTGGGGGTGGGGGGGGAGTGCCAGCTGACTTTTGAAACTGACAGGCCCCAACCAGGGCTGCAGCAGCTGGGGCAAAGCCTGTCACTTTCAAAGGCCACTCCCCTCCCCCACCCCCCCCAGCGTCTCTCAACTGAGAGGCAGTCAGGGATGGGGGAGGGGTGAAACACTGGCTGGCCTTTGAAACAGACAAGCCCTGGCTGGGACCACTGGGCTTGTCAGTTTCTCTGGGTATTGCTTGCATTTTCAGGCACCAGGCACTCAGTTGGTCCTCAGGTAGCCTGTCAGGTGCCTGATGCGAAAATGTGGGCATTACTGGTGGGTACTAATTTTAGTACCTGTTGCAGCTCTATCCCAGATGTACTAGCTTGACCCTGGAAGCACAGAAGAAATTCAGAGTGGATGTTGGAGCTGCCCTGCCAGGTCCCATGACTCTACCAGCCCCAGTTCCTGCTCCTACTTTGCAATGCCAGGGGCTGAAGGAGGAAGAGTCATTGCAAGCCTTGGCACAATTTAAGAGAGGCACCTATGACAGTCACCCCTTTAATTTCAGCCCCCGTGAGCACTGCAGCAGTCCACTGCACCTCATACGCAGAGGGAAAGTACCCTTCATCCCCCTGTTTTTCATAAGACACTCCTGCTTGATTACCCATTATTACACCAAGGATTTGCCAGTCGGTTGAAGCACCACCTACATAGTTCTCATCTTTGTGTATGTTTTTCACGCCCTTGTGAACAGATAACAATCCTCAGTCACTTGGTACCCTTGCAGAGAAGGAAGCAATATTATAAATAAATGCTGCAGTATTGAAAATGGAAAATACATTTTAAAAGGTGTTTCAGGGTAACAGTGTAAAGTACTGGTTGGAATAATGTCTCATTGGATGCAATGGCACAAGGGCTTCCTCACCCCACACACACACTTCTTTTTTTGTTGTTTTTTTTACCGTGAGACTTCAATATAGTCTTGCAATCCCAGGCAGCAGCAAATCCAGGCAAAGTATAGTAAATACCAGTCAGATATTCAAATATCCACAGACGGCAAAACCCCACTTGGAGCCACAATCCATAGTTTGAGAACCTTGAGCCGTAGTACAAGGTAGTGGGACATGCGATGGGAGGTGAGGGAGAAAGAGAAGAAGTTGTCTTCATGAATGCAAGAGTTTATGGTCTGATTAATAAGAGACAAGGGGAGATTTGATAGCTGTCTTCAAGTATCTAATGGGCTTCCACCAAGAAGATGGCCGGGTAATGTTCTGCATTGCTACAGAAGGCAGGACTAAAAATAATGGGTTGAAAATGCAGGAAGGTTTTTGGTTAAATATCGGAAAAGTCTCCTAACAGTAAGAGGTGTTACAGTTTTATTGCTGCATGCTTAGGGAGGTTGTAGGCTCTTTGTCACTGGAGATTGTCAAAAAGAGGCTGGACAGCCATATGCCAAGGATGTTGCAGCTGTAGCCATCCTGCATTCAAGAGGGGGTTGGACTGGACTGGATGAACTTCAGGGTTGCTTTCAACTCTGATTTTTATTCAAACTCAGGGCCGGCCCCAGGGTTTGTGAGGCCATGTGCGAAGTCTTGGTGCAGGGCCTAATTTGCACAATTAGGCCCCACTTTATGCAAATGTGTAAATTTACATAAAATTTACTCCCTCTGGACAGGAAGGATTCCCATTCTCCCCCTCCTCTGAGCAGCCATGGAGAAGCATGGCCTCCCAATGCTTTCCCCCCACACCTCCCCAGCTGAGTGTCTACCACCACTCCCCAGGAGTGGTTCCACTGCAGGGGCAGCTGGGCGGGCAGTGAGGCAGGCACAGAGAGACTGACTGCGTCCACTGTCTTACTGGGGGAGGACGGTGAGTTTAGCCAGTATGGCCTCCAGGGCCTGTTGCTTCTTGCTGCCAGTGCCACCTGTGTCTTGTGCACGCACACGGTGTGACCGGTCCAGAGGTACTGCTATCAAACACACACGACACCCAAAATGCAGCTAGCCTATTAAGCGCATTATGCCATGAAGAGAGACATATATATCTATAACCAGTTCAGTCGTGCCCCCATAATCAGTTCACGCTGCCCCCACCCCATAACCAGTTTATTTGTGCCCCCGGGGCAGTGTGAATTGGTTATATGGGGGAGGGGGGCACAAATGAACTGTTTATGGGGTGCGGGTTTAAAGACAGTATTCCTGTTAGCAAAAATTTCATTATGAAGAGTTAGTGAAATAGCAGCCATAATAATCTCAGAACCTGCAGAATTTGCAGATTTTCCAAGACAGAATAGATATTGCTTTACATCCTAAATTCCTACCTAAAGTAATATAAGTAAGACAGTTGTGAGAATGTGGCCCTTTTTACACGGGCCTCTCCCACCCATGAACACGCAGATTTCTGTGTGTTCATGGTTGGGGGAGCCCTGGGTGAACGATGCAGTACATGTGCCCATGGTGAGTGGGGGTGCGTGCGTGCCCGCCTAACATGCATCCCCATTCACACACACCCCCACTCGTTCCCATGCACGGAGCAACTGGGGGAAACGGCAGTTACTCCATGGGTGTGGATGAGTGGGGGGTGAGTGGAGATGCATGTGAGGCCATGTGCATGTCCTGCCCACGCACCAGCGTGCCCACGGACCCCCTCACCGGCTGGAGCCATGTAAAAAAGGCCTGTGAGGAGCCACTCAAAGAAGAACAGACGGTTGCTACCTTGTAAACAAGGTTCTTTGAGATAGCTCCCAACATTCTCACAACACCCACCCTTCCAGCCCCGCATGGAATTTTCTTATATTCCTAGAAAGGGTTGGAAGGAACTGTCATTCTAAGGGGGGAGAGTGCTTTTTATACTAGAGGAGCTCATCACGTGGTCTATTATTTGAATAGGGTGAGCATGCACAATCCAATTGTGAGAATGTTCAAAGCTATCTCGAAGAACCTTCTTTACAAGGTAATAACCTTCTGATCACTCACGTGGGAAGCTGTTTGTAAACAAACAGTTTTATCTCCCAGTCTTATCGGTGTCCCTGTGTCCCAGCTGCTGCTGCTGCAGCACTACTAGGAATCAGAGGCAGGTGGGGGAGGGATGGGGACCAGAGCCAGGGAGGGAAGGCAGAAGAACTTACTGGGGGAGAAGCTGGCTGTAGCCTGCCGCCCAGTCAGGCAAGCACAGGGCCCCTGCTGGCCACGGGGCCATGTGCAGCCACACATGTGGCACATGCCTGGGGCCAGCCCTGTTCAAAACCCACTGAAGTCAGAATCTTTGGACTGCCACTGAAGGGCTTTAAATCAGGGCTTCTGACATCAAGTGATTGTTGTGACCTTCACGTTCAAGGAAGGTGGCGAGTTGAACTGAAAATAATAACTTGTGTGAAAGATGTCACAAGATGAGAGGTAGAGACTGTTGTGGATTGCGGGGCCAGGAGAGAAGGGACTGATGGTGAAGAAAAGCAGGGGCATTGAATTAGGAAGTTCTTTGAATACGAGGAGACTTAGTGGCCATTAGCATGTACAAAATAGTTTGAAACAAGAATATTAGAAATGCCATATTGAGTCAGACCAATGGTACATCTAGCCCAACATCCTGTCTCAAAGAATGGCAACTTTGCTTTCCTTAGGGAAGTACACAACAGGCCATAATGAAGTGATCCATTTAAGAACATAAGAAGTGCCATACTAGATCAGACCAATGGTCCATCTAGCCCAGCATCCTGTCTCCGACAGTGGCCAATCATGGTGACTTGGGAGAAGCACCCAACAGATCACAATGGGGAAATCCATTCCCTGTTGTTTTCCCCCAGCTCCCGTCATGTTCACGGATCCTGTCTGGCTAATAGACCTATTTTCCTGAAACGTGTCCAAATTTCCTGCTGTTCATTCCTAGCCCCTGACAATCAGAGGTCTTATCCCCTGACCAACTTGACTAATAGCCATTATCTGTCCTCTAATAATGTATGCGATCATTTTGGGAAACCAGTTATGCTATGCCTTCACACCATCCTCTGGCAAAGAGTTCCATGGGTTAACTTGCATAGCAATATTAAATTGTAGAACTGCCAGCCTCAAAGGTTCAAGCCAGATCCAGGAATTGGAAAAGGGACCAAATAAAAAAAACCACAACCATGGGCCAGATTTGGCCTGTAGACTAGTGGTTCATCATCCCAATATAATATATGTTGTATATATACATTGTATATATGAGAAAACGCACTCTCTTAGGAACAAACAACTACTATTTTTATGAAGTCCTAAACATTAATCAACCTATCCAGGTAGGCATATTATATTTTGCTGTGATTCTTGTGATTTTAGTTACTATAACCCTTATGTGATATTATTATTGTAACGTTTGTCTTTCCCCTCATTTGTATATTCCTCTGTTTATGGCCCTTGCATGTTGTGTCCTGCTCAATCTAGATTATCAATCATCCTTGTCCTCTCAGGTACCTTGCCTTATAACCATGACTGCTCATTGAAAAGGATGACACACAGTTAATGACTAACAACAACCCTCCCTTCACCCACACCCCCACCCACCACACATGGTATCATTTGAACTGAGCATCTAGCTTGCTGTGCAAATGGAGAATCTCAAAATCACATCATGCAAACACACACAACACAATACAGTAAAACCTTCCATATCTGGACGTCTCTAATCTGAATCCTTCTTTAGTCAAGACATGCTCTATATCCCAGGCTATTTTAATAGGGCACATAAAGAAGATCTGTTCACTGACCGGCTGCTCAGGGCTGATCAACTGTTTTCTTCACAGATCCACTGCCTAGTGCTGTCAGGGCAGAATGCACATTAGCCTTCACATATTTGGATACCTCTGTAATCTGGACAAAATGGGAGGAGGGGTAGCTGTTATTTTTAGTTGGTTTGGTTGCTCCGAGGTTTTCAGTGCAGACCGAGTCGGGGATAGAGGGCCTTCATCTTGTGTTTGATTTGGGTGGACATGAACTGGAGGGTGGGGGGTCCGACTAGGGACAGGATTGGAATTCTGCTAGTGTACTGTGCTCCCCACTGCACGGCAGCATCCCTGACTGCTCTAGCCGCTCTGGTCTCAGACCTGGTCTTGAGGTCTCCTAAGCTTATTGTCTTGGGGGAAATCAGTATCCATGCTGAGGCTAGATTTGCCAAAACAAAAAAACTCACGGTTTAAAAAATCATTAAAGGCGGAACCATTTCTAAAATAAAAAATAGTTGTCTTCAAAATCATTTCACGAAATACATTTTACCCTAATTTAGACTTTAAAAACTCATGAAAATGAATTATAATTGCTATTCAAAAAGCATTTAACATACATTACAACAAAAATTAAATGCCAAAAACCATGGAAATTATTTTAAGATTTTCTACCTATATTTCATAATTTACCATCAATATAAATGTAAGATATGTACTTAATTCCTTACCATATGTACTTACTCTTATTAATATCTATCACTAACTAAACTATCACATTTTTTCTTTGTTAAGCATTAATTTATCATAATTTGACAACAAACAATTAAAAAAACCTTTTTGTATTGTTTATATTTAACTGTACAAACACATAACAAGACAAAAAGTAGACATATCATTAGAATATAAACAAGAATCACACATAGCAAAATTCAATTGTCATTATGCAAAAACTTAAAGAACCCTTCCATCCCCCCAACTTCCACCGCCCCCCCAATTTTTAAAGCTGCCTTAACTCTGTCGTATTTTTATATATATATACATATATATATATATAAAAATATATATATATATATATATATATATATATATATATACACACACACACACACACACACAAATTGTGTACACTTTATACAATGAATTGTTGACACTGTCAGTGTAGACAACTGTATAGAATCGTTTTGATAGAATGCAATTAATTGCAAAAGGACAGAGTGTCATCAGAAAAATTGAGAAGTGCATTGTCCATGCCTTCATCTTTTGAAGTTATTGATGAGCACTCTCTCTCGTGCTTGAATACACTTTGGGGTTTGCAGCCCTTGGAACAAGGGAAGGGATGTCTGGAATTTCTTCTAAGGTGTTTTCCCTGAGCTCAGTGCTGCCTGAATGTCAAAGGAAGATCAGCAAAGCTGTAATGCATTTGCTCAACTAAAAATATTATTCGCTAGACCAAAGCCTGATAGGCATTCGGACTGCGTAAGTTTCTTAGTTTTTGTTGAAAGATAATTTTTCAGAAGACAGAGGACATCAATCTTTACTGAGAATAAGATGGATATAGAATAGTGATATTGTCTTTCATATCATTTCCATTTTTCTAGTCTTGGAGGTTATTTCTTGTTCTTACAGGAATGTGGGGAATATAAAACCCATTGGTGAGGAACTCTGTGATGTTAGCAAACATCATTATAGTTATCGAGAGCCATGCAACTTTCCATATCACTGCACATGCACCAGCCAGCAGCACTGATTTTTTAATGTTTAATAACTTTGTTTTCACTGCACCAAGCACTATCATGTTACAGTAGCACTTGGTGGCCCCTGCATACTCCAAGGCTGTGAAATCTGGGGACTTCAAGACTGTAAAGTCTTGGGGTGGGGGAGATAGATTGCTCAAAATTCTCCCCATGGAGTGAATGAATAAAAGGGGGCTTCTGAGGCAAGAGGGTAATTGACATGAGCTGACTAGAGCGTAAAGTCTTTGTGACAGAGCTGGCTCCTGATAAAGTTACATTCTTTTCAAAAGCAGAGTCACGTAACTTTCCTTATGCTGTTTTTTCTAACAACACAAATGCTGGTCAGCGACTGCTTGACTGTGCATACAACAGCCAGCAGAACTGGTTTTTTAATGTTTAATAACTCATTTTTGGCAGCACCAAGCACTATCATACTACAGTAGCACTTGATGGACATCTCAGGCTCCAAGGCTGTGGAGTCTGGGGGCTCAACTTGGTGGTGGTGGGGGGGAGAGATATCAATGATTCAAAAATGTCAGGATTCAGTGGATTTTGACCACCCACAATTAACGTTTACACAGTTACTGCTGCAGGAAAATAACTTTGATTTTCTGGATGGATTTTCAAATTTTGCACGTATGATGGTCCCCCACAAATATAAGCCATGGATAAATTTTCACAACTGTAGCTCAAGCAGTTTCCTCAAAATCGGGGCTTCAGGAGTCCCCTGTTTATAATGGAGAGTGGTTCTGCCTTTAACTTTCTTGCTGCTACTGCAGCAAGAAAATTGCATGGGGTGTAGCAGGAATTCATGGCCCCTGGGGCAACCATGGGGCTGTCCCAGGTGGTTGCAGGCCTGACACATGAGGGGGAGCATACTCTTGACTTGATGTTCTGCACTGACCTTGAGGCGAGGGGTCCGAAGATCAGGGGAGTGGAGAGCTCTCCCTTGCCATGGTCGGACCATTACCTCCTGTGAGCTTCCATCCCAGCACACTTGCCTGACCATAGGGGTGCGGGACCGATTAAGTTGGTCTGCCCCCGGAGACTTATGGAACCGGAGGAGTTCCGGAATGCTCTGGAGGGAGATACCTGTTGACCTCAATGGTTGCTCCCTCAACAACCTTGTGGTCTTTTGGAACATCTAGCTGGCTGAGGCTGTTGATCGGGTGGCTCTCAGGTGTTTGCTTGCAGCGTTTTGTCACCGCAGGTCCCCATGGTTCACGGAGGACCTGAGGTGGGTGAAACACGAAGGGAGGCAGTTGGAGCAACGGTGGCTCCGTACTTGTGCTCCAAATGACTGATTGCGACATAGAATGTTTTTGGCGTGGGGGGGGCAGGGGGTGGAAGGGATGGGTTAGGGGAGTTCAGTGGGGGGTGCTTTTCGTACAGATCACTGGATTTTCTGTCTGTTTTGATGGTTTTATATTTATACTTGATTAATCTGAATTGTAAGTTGCCCTGAGTTACCTTGAGTGAGAGGAGCATGGTAAAAATAATTATAATAAATAAATAAATTAAATAAAATACATGTGCAGATATAGCCGTACTCATATATAGAAAAGAACTCTGATCCTTAAAGGGCTGCATCAGTGCAAACCCCAGTTTGCATATATTTAAGTCTGATTTAATCTTGGAGATGAAGACAAAGTAGTTCAGAGGATATCTTTTATTGGACCACCCACAATTGATGGGGGTTGGCAAGCCTTCAAGCCACACAGGGCCCTTCTTCGGGTATGTATCACGAGAGAACTCAGTCTTACTGTTCTCAATCTTAATCACGGAGAGTGGTTTCTGTGGTTTGAAGGTAGTATCAAGCAAAACGATTGATCAGGCTGAGTAAATGATTTGCATTTCTCACTGCTATGCAATGCCATTACATCGGGATGAGATTCCGTTGACCAAGCTTGTGTGCTTATCCCATAACTTAAAGAATGCTAGCCCTAACTTAAAGGAGGAGTGTAACCATCTACCTTTTCTGTCTCCAGGTTCTTGCTATCATTTCCAAAGAAGATGGAATGGGGTCCCTGCTGCGGCACTGCACACCAGCACGCATATACACTTTACATGCATGTGAGCCCCCCAGAATGGGCCGCAATGCAGCTGCACCTGCTGCACCTATTTTAGTTACACCCCTGCATTGTAGCCTTGATCCTACACTTGCTGCATCCTCAACCTTTATCGACTGAAGGCGCACAGCAGGTCAGGCCTCTGTATGTGCTGACAAATAGACAATGTCAACCATTCTTTTTGCTACCAGTCCATTTCTCATGCTTCACAAATTCCAAGGACTAAAATATTCCGATTCTCATGGGTTTCACCGACCCATTAAAAACCATTTCCCTGCAAGTGCTTCTCTTTAGTGCTTAAAGCTGCTTTCTCCTCTGTTTTATGGTATGCCGCCATTTGTTGAGCTACTTGTGACTCATTTGACACTTGCACAGGCTTGTCAAGAACACCAAAGTCATCCAAAAGACCAAAGTGTTCTAAAGCCTTGCTCCTTCCTTAGCCCTTCTGATTCAGCAAGGTAAACGGAAGGAGGATGAAGAAAGAGGAGAAATTAGGCAGTAGAACAGCGTGTTCTCTTATTGACTTTTTATCTGAGTGCAAAACTATTCTGTGTGATCTCTAGCTGAATGGCACAAAGGGGGTAAGGACAATTGACTCTCATGGACTTTAAGTCAGAGGCAAGGAAGGTCAGTACCTGGAAAATTTGATTCCTCCTGACTTTTTAAAAAGTAAATAATAATACACATTTCTTGGGTGGAGACTTGAAAATTCAGCCAATACAAATGCTTTGGCTAAAGTCCTCGGTGGGACTACTCCAGAGTAAGATGTTTGGAGTAAGAGGTTGCAGCTTTAGGGGCATGCAGCAAATTTAAAACAAATACTCCAGACCCAGAATGGCATTCTGTAGCTATTACATTGCCTTTTATAAGGTCATTAGGAAACTGGTGTTTAGGATTTGATCCTACAGAAAATAGAGCGCTTTAGACTTGATCCTGCACAGCCCATAAGCACTGAAGTTATTGGAACAATCACTATTCATGTACTTAAAATTAATTGTGTTTAAGTGCTTTGCAAAATCAGAACTAGATCGAGCCATTCATACACTGATTCCAAAGCTTTTTTGTCTGTGTGACTTCATTTTGAGACTTAAATGGAGTTTAATGACCCACAGAAGGCAACAAAGACTGTCAAATAACAATCCAGTTTATACCCATCTCCACAGATGGTGAGACCCCATATTCAGGGTCCTAGGTCCACAATTTGGAAACCTCTACCTTCATAATTTGAAAATATTTTAAAATATACTTAGATTTTGGGAGGGTGGTTAAAATCATCTGCAGATTTAGGGCCTTTGTTCTTTGGGTGAGGATTGTTTGTGAGAGGTGGGACTGCTTTTGATGTTGAAAATATTCAGACAGTCCTAATTTTTACCAAGCAAGCAGACACAGCAAACTAAAAATGCAAAACACATTTTTGCCCTGCTGATTTCAGTGATGTTCAATTTATGCTGCTCCTGTATTCTTTTGGCAAGCTGAGATTGTGCGCTTGTTATGGGTAGTGCAACAATATTGCTGTAATTTGTTTAATACAAATGTGCCCTGGTGATTGAACTAGTGCTTTCAATACAGGCATTGCTAAATAAACTTTTAGGGTGTGACCCTCTGAACGTTTGGTGCTGGTACTAGTGCTTAGAGCCAGCATCGAGCCCTGCTGAAATGAATGGGGCTTGCAGTGGTGCTAAGGACTAGTACTGCCAATAAACAGCCAGAGAATCATGCTGCCCATTTATTTCATATGGTAAGCATATGGAAAATAGGAATTTAATCTCTTCCCAAGATGAAACGCTGCAGGGAGCTGCTACAATTTTTACTGACATTTGCTTTATCTTATAGTCAGTTACCCAGACACTGGGATTGCACCCACAAATCACACCTAATATGGTTGCAGCTGTTATAGTTTGTTATTAGATTTTGTTCTCCTGTTGGGTAAATCCAGTGTCAGCAAAAACAGCCCTTCTACACAGGGCCAGTACTAGGAACCATCTACCTTTTCTGTCTCCAGGTTTTTGCTATCATTTCCAGATGAATGTCTGACAAGCCTACCTATCCTTCAAAACACAGCACAGATGCAGTGGGATGCAAGCCCCAACATACAAAGTTGAATTTCTTCCTATATCCATCCATAAAAACAAAATAAAGGGCAGTGACATTTTGGCAGACCGCTCTCTTCCCCCAATTCCAGCCCCCTGATGATCCTGTTTTCACACTGTGTGTGTTGAGGCAATAATCTCCAAGCTGGCCAATAGGATGATGTCAAACAAAGCCACGCAACAGCATCATGTAGGTGAAGAGGCTGGGATGATTGGGGTACAGCCACACGATACGGTTCCCCAATTTGGGCATCCGTACCCCAATTTGGGCATCGTTGCCATGCAATGCAGTGGCTCGTATGCCTGACAGACACCAGATGTTCACTTCGTCCCACAGTAGGGTGGGCAATCAGCTGCTACGTCCTGCGTCCTCTTAAAAAGGCTGGGGATGCAGCGCACAGTAACCAAATTGGGTTACCGAGATTCTGCTTGTGCCCCGTGCTGCCCCAGCCTGCATGAGGCCCACCAGCACCAGTGAGCGTGGTCACCGTTCCTGTACCTCCACATCATGTCTGGGGGCGGGATGGTGGGTGGGACAGGGTTGGGTGCCCGCACGTGTGGCCAGCACCTTGGCCCGGCCCAGGGCATTGCGGGATGTCCGACAGCGGCCCGTCTGCTAGGTGTCCCCATGGGGGAGAAAGACTGTCTGCCCTGCTCTCTTTGTCAGTCCTGCAGTGTGGCAGCTGCAACTGTCTACCCTTGGGCGAGCGGGGATCAGCTTCAGCTGAGCTTGTGGTGACTGTGCCCAATGATTTATCAGAGGGTGAAAACAGACACGTACCTTAACTCCACTTTAATATTTCTTATGCATGTTGTAGGGCTGGCTAGGGTGCCAATACAGCCCTGCAACATGCATAAGAAATGTTAAAGTGGTGTAAAAGCGGAGTTGCGTGCATGTCTGTTTATACCCAGTCTGGCTATATTTCTCCATTGTTCCTCTTCTCTACTTCCTTCCTTCTTTCACCATTTCTTCCTCCTACATGACCTACATGGTTCCTTTCTCGTTTGACTTTTTAAATTTTTTTTGCCAGGCCTCTTAATGCACTCTCCCACCCAACGTGGGCGGATTGCGGCCATTTGACTGCACTGCTCCAATTTCCAATCAGGCTTCCAGCTGGGATTCTGGCACCTTTGGTGCTTTTCGTGACTCTCAGCTGCCTCCCAAAGGGAACAGATGTTGCTTCTGCTCACCCATCGAGAACAGCTGGCAGCTTAACACCTTAGCATAGTGCAGTCACTCGTGTTCTGGCCCACCTGCTGACCCACCTCATGCTGTGGGGATCTCTGGACAGTCAGCACTCTCCCTTCTTCTTTCTGAGGGCGTCCAACTTCAGTAAGAGATGTTTATTTTATCTAAAAACCAGATCAATGTCCATAAAGTACAACATGCTTTTAGCCATCTTCTTGATCTTCTCCCCCCCCCCCTTCTCTTGTCTAGAGCCCCACTAAAATATTACATCACACAAATAATGTCTTCTATCCCACTCGTCCTTTTTCATACCCATAGTGTTTAATCCTATTCTGTAGAAAGTAATAGCGTTTTGTCAAATATATCATGTTTACTGAGAAACAAGTGATGAAAACATTTTCCCCCTGCCCCCCCCCCCTTTTCAATATTTTGTGTGACTTTGAAGGACAACTGGGGTGAGGTTAATGGGGGAAGAGAGGGACCTGCATGTTATGGGCAGGGGAGAAATGGATGGGAGGGAGTTGAAGCAAAGAGGCACAGGGAAATAACCAGGGCATGAGGGAAGCAGGAAAGAAAGATGGGGTAGTAGGAGAGGCAAAAATGGAGGCAATATTATTATGAATACAGTATTTACATAGCACCAGCAATGCGCATGGCACTGAACGATCATTAATTAGAGACATTCAGTGACCCAGGGGCTTACAGTCTAGGCGGAACAAAGGTTGGGAAATGAGAGGGGAATATAGGGGGAGAGAGGGATGCTTTCATGAAGTTGAGACGTCACAGGTGCACATGCTTGGAGGAAGAAGGGAACTCTGAATGAAAGAACAGTAAAGGAGTATTAGCAAGAGGCCTGTGGAGTTGAGGAGTTAAGGAAAGTCTGATGGCAGAGATAAGTTTTTAAGGAGGGATCTGAAGGTCATGAGGGAGGGAGCAGTGTGTATGTGTTCAGGGAGGGAGTACCAGGCACAGAAGGCAGCATAGGAGACCGGACAAAAACCATTTAAGGAGCAGGAGGCTCTGGGATGGACAAGGGTGGTGGCAGAGGAGGAGCGAACTTCCCAGGAGGGAATGTAGCAGGAGATGAGGACAGCAAGATAAGGAGGAACAAGGCCATGAAGACCCTTGAAGGTCAAGACAAGGAGTTTGTGCTAAATGTGAAGGAGGAGAGGGGGTCAGCAGGGAGGTCTGAGCACGTGGGGCAGCTGTGAGCAAACTCCTTTGTACCTGCTCACAGGTCCCAAGAACAGTGATGTTAGGTAACAAGCCTTTCCCCCCGAGAATGTTACCCCCCCTCTTTTGATGAAACATCGTCCCATAAGGAATACAGATTCCGGGGTGCCCAAGCAACAAGGGCCAGAGGGGAATTTGAGAGCCAGGTGAACCCTTGAAACTGAAAGGCCCCTCAGGTAAAGCACGAAACCTGAAAAGAGCAGGAATTAGATAAGGGAAGAGCCTCCTCCAGCAATCAGAAGGGCACAGGAAAGAGAGGCCGCTCCCCAGTTTCGAACAAAGACCCTAGCTTGGAACTCCAGATTGGCAAAACAAGCCCGTGCACACCTGGATGGAGCCAGTCTTCCCTGTTCCCCTATAGAAAAGCCTCTTATCCCCTGCAAGATTTGTTTCCCCCTTCCTGACAAGATTTCCGTATTGACTTACCCTATTTTCCTAAAGACACATGGAGCATCCTCCCAACCCTTCATTGAATTCTATGGTCACACCCAGGCCCCTTTTGTTCCCCTCAGAATTAGGTCACCACTGGAGCTAGGACTTTCTAAAATTTAGTCCGAAGCACGGGAAGATAGAAAGGTGACACCCCCTCCAACCCCTCCGTTCCACCCTAAGAGACCCACAAGGGTCCCTCCCCCTGAGCACATGGACATCATCCTATAATAATCCAAACCCTGGCCCCCAAGACCAGAGTAGTTCCTGACCCCACTGAAGGACGCCTCTCCCAGACCTTGGTCTGGGTTCCTCACTGACACCTCTCAACACCCCTCCCCCCCCCACCAGCCGTCTGAAGGTTGCCTGTCTCTCCCTCTACCTACAGGCTCAGCAAGGTAACCTTTTGAACCTCTCTCTCTCTCTCTCTGTTCCCTGTTTCTTCCTCTTTCCCCAATGCAGTGTGCACCAGCCCCGAAGAATACCAGACTGGGAGTGGGGTGGATTGTTCGTGGGTGGGTGGTGTATCTATACAAGGGAGGGTGGTTATTTTAAGCTGTATAGCACCTAAGAACTGGCTCGGGGGGGTGTATCTGTGTAAAGGAGGGTAGGTGATATGTGTCTCCTTTCTTTGGTTTTTTTAATANACACGAGACGCTGCCGCCGAATACGCGCATGTGCGGCCCGACGCGCATCCATTTCCAGCCGCGTCTGACCAGCCTCGATCGCCGACCCGGTCAGTTCGCGCACGGAAATGGATGCGCGTCGGCCGCGCATGCGCGTATTCGGCGGCAGCGTCTCGTGTAGAACGGGCTGCCGGCTTTTTAAAGAAACAAGCGCGGGCGCCGCCGCGCTCGTCTGAAAATGGCCTAATTCAGTTAATTCCCCTAAATTTAAGAATCGGGTATATATTGGGGTACCGACCCCCCAATAGTCACGCGTGGAAGGGGGTCGCCTGCTAACAGTGCTGTGGCTAGAGCATGGAAAAGCACTAAACATCAATCAGTGCACTCCACCAGCAACACAGTAGCCTGTGCTTGGGAGCTGTAAGCACGCAGGCAGCTGCCCCAGCCAACAGCTCAGAAGGGTAAGATATGGGACTAAAACACCATTAGCCCAGTGAATGAGCCACCACTGGTGCTAGGCCTTGCATTTTGCTAAGCAAATGAGGTGTTCTAGGCACTCAACTCCCAGAGATTATAGGCAGAAGAGGAAGGAAGAAGGAGCAAGACTCCATCCCTAGATCCACTCTGCCCAGTACAAAGGATCCCACATTGTCTTGTATTGTAAACAGTGGTGAGGTTGCACAGGAAGTAACATTGCTGCTGTGCTCAAGGTTGCCTGAGAGACGGTTCCTCAAAGGGGCATTTGAAACTGCCTCCAACTCCTCAATCCCAGGATGGGACTCGGTTTCAGATTTTTGCCCTGCTGCCCTAAAAATCCCCAGGCATTCCTCCTTTTCTTCATAGCAGCAAAATGCCATCAGGAGTTTTTGCGTCACCCCTTTCTGCAGGAGTCCCTTGCCCCGGAACAGTTCATCCCTGTACCTATTTATAAGGCTGGATTAAAGGATTAGGGAAGCTTGAGCTAAGACAGGCTTTGGGACCTCTTACCCAGAATACTTACTGGCCTGGTACAGAGCAGCCCCTGGCTGGGTCCTGACCCATCTCCATCTGCCACCTCCACCATGTAGAGAGATTCTCCTCAGCCATCCCCTGACCCCAGTTCTGATGCAGAATGGGAGCAGAAGGAGCTGGTCAGGGCTGGGGTGAAGAGGATCAGAGCTAGGAAGTAGGTAGCATTGATGCCTACACACAGTCTCTCTAGTCTCTAGGTGTTTGCAGTAGTAGCAGCTCTGGCAGCAGCTGGGCTAGGGGTGGACAGACATGCTGGAACACAGGATGAAAGAAGACGTAACACTAAATCCACTATAACATTTCTTATCCATGTTGCAGAGCTGTATTAGTGCCCTATGCAGCACGGGAACACACGTAAGAAATGTTAAATCAATGTTAAAGTGGAGTTAGCATCATGTCTATTTTCACCCTCGCTGATTCTGACTATGAGAAGAAAGCCCATAGGCTGGGGACCCCTATTCTGTTGCATAGCCAGTGTCATGGTTAATCTATGGTTAACAATAACACAACAGCTAACTAGCACCAAAAAATACAGACTGATGGTTCTGAAAGGGGTGTAGGGGGGAACCCTCAAAATTCATTCTGTTAAAACATTTAACAAAGTAGAGAAATTTTTCAGCAGGGTGCTGAAAAGGGAATGGTACACAAGAAACTGTAACAAGTCCGAAACAAGATCACGTGAAGGTGCGAGTCCAACATTTCGCCACTGTGTGGCTTCCTCAGGGGTTCACTTCTATCTTGGGGATGTATTCTTAACGCCTCTTGTAACAGCAAAAGTAATCTCTGGAAACAGCCAATAATCTCACATTCTATACAAATCCATTTGTACAAAATGCGTAGATAAGGAAAAGATCAAACTTACCAAGTATGAGATCATAAATAATATAAAGAACAAACCTTCTTCTTAGTAACAGGCAAAATTTGTTCTCAAATCCTTAAAATGACTATGAGAAGAACGCCCATAGGCTGGGGACCCCCATTCTGTTGCCTAGCCAGTGTCATGGTTAATCTATGGTTAAGCCAGTGCAGAATGCTGCCGCCTGTCTCCTTACAGGGACGGGTTGCCGTGAGCACATTACACCAGTGCTCCAGGCTCTGCTCTGGCTGCCTATAGTCTTCTGGGCCCAATTCAAGGTATTGGTTTTGACCTATAAAGCCCTATTTGGCCGTGGCCCAACTTACCTGCAGGACCGCCTCACTCTCTGTGTTCTAAGAGCACCCTTCTCCAGGTTCCCCATGTGGCCCAGGGAGCCACTCTGGAGAGGGCGTTCTCGGTGGCCACACCTAGGCTGTGGTACTCCCTCCCGGTGGAAGCCTGGGTGGCCCCAAATCTCCCCTCCTTCCATCGTATCTGTAAAACCTGGCTGTTCTGCCTGGCTTTTGTTGAGGGAGATGGGGTATAGGGTGGGGATGGGGGGCAGTTTGGTTTTGTGCATTCTGTTTTTATTGTATTTCTTGGTTTTATGGATTTTATGTGTTTTAATGTTGTAAGCTGCACCCCAGGCTGCTTGGATCAGGAGGGGCGTGGTAGTAAATTATTTGATAGATAAATAAATCCATTCCTGGCTATTTATTTGGGATTTTTCCATGGAATGTTTGCAATTTGCTTAAATTATCTATGATTAGAGACTGAAATACATATGCTTTGGGAAATCAAACCATAACTGCATGAGAAAGTACAAAACTCCTGGGCTGGGATTAACAAATCAGCTATGGAATTCAATGGGACTACTCTGGAGGTCTGTAGATTACAGCCTGGGTCGCCTGTTCTTGCAAGTGTGGAGGATCTGAAATAAACCTATCATTTCCCGAACCCATTTTCTCCTGCTTAATAAAATAGATTGTGTTCATTAGATATGTAATCAATAAGCACAACCAGAACAGTTCCTGTGACAGCCCTTTGGGTTAATATCCCCCCCCCCCGCCAACAGAAGTGAAAAGCTTCTGTCAAGTAGAATTAGTCCTTCCAGCAATGTGGTTTGGAATGAAATCAGGGTAAAAAGGAGGAAGACGTTGCTGTAGGTTGAGTATATTTTAATTTTTAAAATATGTCAATCAGATTCGATCACTTTACAACTTAACTCAGGTGAAGCAGCATGGCTTAGCAGAAAGCAGGTTTAATTATGCTTGTCTCAATTGTAAGCATGTAGCTCTCACTGGAGCACAACCAACAGAAACAGTGTTACATGAACTCAGGAAGAAGAAAAGAAAACACTTAAAAATATTATGTTGTCAAGTGAGAAATACAAGTCTGTTATTTCTTGCCCAGAGCCCTGTATTTAATGTTAAATCTTTGAATCTTAATGTTCAGGGCTTGTTCACATGATCATTTGTTTGAAGGTAATTTCCTCCTAACTCACTAACTCACAATAAATGTTCCTGTGTTCACATGAGCACAGATGTTAACATGAGAATAAGAAGTAATTACCCCTTGAAACTAGCAGTGCTGGGAGGCTCCTACTTCAGGAGTCATGCTTGTGTGTACTGTTCAGAGTGAATTCCCTTGTTTATATAGTCCTCTGCTGTCCCAGTAAGCATAAGTACTTCTTCCTTTATGTGTCTATCACCCAATGTCTCTGCCTCATGGATTGCTTGTTAGTCCAGCCTTCTCCCCTCTCTTCCCCTCCTCCAAAACTGGCAGTTCCCTTCAAATTCCCAAAGAGGAGATCAGGGGACAGGAAAAGGCTTAAACCTCTGGTTTCTCCTGTTTGTGAGAACTGAGACCAAGGGAGGTAGTCACTTTAGAGTAATTCCTCCAGAGTAAAACCCTTGGATGTGGTGTGCTTGTGAGAACACACCTTCTATGGAAGATGAGAAAATAATAGCTTAGTGCCTTACACATGGTGTACTCTGAAAAGCTTTCAGTGAAACGTTGCTTAATAATCAATTATCACTTAAATCCATGCTTCATGGGGAGGTTTCAGTTATAAATAACAGATCAATGAATTATTAAATAAGTGGTACTCCATTCTGATAAGATCCCAGTGGGTCTATACATTACTTATACTACCATGGCTTAAAGTGTCTGGAACATGAGTAGTAAAACATTTAGCTGAACAATGAGAGGTAAACCACATGCCATGTAATAAAGTCACCAGGGATGGCTTTGGCCCACACAGTTCACCTGCCCATACCCTGAGTGAAAGCAGGATAATCTGGTCACATGTCTTGTCACTCACCAACAAGGCTGGACTGTGCTGAACTGGTTGCTAGGAGGATGGTTGGCTGGGAAGATGGCAGCTGCTGTGAGGGGATGGGTAAGACTGAGGAACTGGTGCTGGAGGAAGGGAACCAGCCAGATGAGACAGAAACAATGGTAGTACTATATCAATGGGACTCTGGGGCAGCTGGGGTATGTCATTGTCAAGTGTGTTGCATTTCAGAGGTTGTCTTGCCACAAATGACATGCCCTTGGCCATGCTGATATACAGAAAACCTTCTTCTGGTGCACTCATAGCCATCTAGAATACACTCGACTCATGTCTAGAATATCCTTGTAACATCATTATTAATTATGATTATTAGCAAGCATTTATATAGCACTAGCAATGTACCTGGTGCTTTACAAAGTAATGGAATA
>QEPC01000385.1:254792-297924 GCA_003113815.1 Sphenodon punctatus
TACCAAATACCATTCAGATGATGATCCATACAGTTTAGTAACTGCTGTCCTTCTCTATGCAGAAATGCCTATGCTTAGCCTAGCATCAAGTAAAGAGTCTGACACGGTTTTTAGTACAGCGCAAGGACACAATTGGAGTGATTAGAATTTAACAAATTTGCCCTATTCAAAAGGTCAGATCTGAATCAAATTTGTTGTCTACATTAAAAGAGGTTCCTCCCCTTCCCCCCTGAGTTCCCAGGTTTATTTATTTTTTGTTCATTGTTTTGTAGCTTTTAAAATGTGTAAGTTGTTAACTGGCTAACTCATGTGACATGAAGCATGGAAGTGTCAAAAAGCTGAAGAGCCAAATAATTAAGTAACGACGTTCTGCCATAGTGATGTTAGTAAACTTTGCAAGAGTCATAAGTTGGTATTATTTTAGAAAACAAATATCTGAATTAGTTTTAGAAACAGAAAGTTACAAACTCATTTCATCTCTAGTTATGAGACAATTTAACATTCCCATGGGGGGAGTGGGGGAAAGGATAACCACAAGATAATAGAAGCAGTTCTAGCTAACAGCCATATCTTCATACAACCGCGCAATGAAAAATATCAGTGTGTCACTTTTATGTTGACAGCGGAGTCATAAAGTTTGGATAATAAAAATGGAAATGATTCAGAAGATGGTCAAATTAGCATCAACATTACTTGGCAGATAGGTAATCATTCTTTTATAACTATTTTTTAAAATGCCAATACTATTAGGTTTGTGCAGCGTTCAGTGATACCCCAAACCAACTGCTTTATAGCCAGCCAAACATGTTTGCAAGTGAAATGCATCATCTTTACTCACTGTGGCATATGCCTCATACAAATGCACAGGGCCAGATTATGTACCACTCCTATGTGGAAAGGAAGACACAATATTTAGCATTTATGTGGTGATTTTTAATAGATCTCAAAATTCTTACAAAGGTTACATCATTAGCACCAATTCCTTTTTAATAGATGGAAATCTGTGGCAAGGAGGGTCAAAATGACTTGCTTAAGACAAAAGCAGCAGCCAGGGACAGTAATAATTTGTGCTGGTGAAGTCTGACTTAAGTCAGTAAAGATTTGCTGGTGCAAGAGGGGATGGATAGATCCCCCAGTCTCCAGTTTACCAACTTAGTACACTTCCCACTGAATCATAACGGGTAAAGCCATGAGAAGGGGTGGACCTAATTCTCTGCCCACCCGTCTGCCCTGGGGTAGGCAATTGCAGCCACCACACTTTGAGAAGGATCTGTCCCCCTGTGGCCATCACCAGCCCCTCCACACCCCAGGCCATGCTGAAGAACCGGACACACGGGGCTGGATGCCCAGACTCCTGCTGTGCTGCAGGATTGGGCCTGCTGTCACTATACAGCTGATGGGGAGCTGAGGAGACCCCTAGGCCTTCAGGGCCCTCCCTCCCCATGATCAGCTGTTGGGCAGGTGGGAAGAGGGCACACACTCTTCCCTGAATCAGCTGTTGGGAGGGTGAGAGGAGCACACATGCTCCTCTGGGCCCCATCCTTAGACCCCGCCTTGTGGCAGGTCAGAGGGGACAAGCCATGTGAGAGGCAGCCCCGTTATCTCACTTTGGGCAGCATTATCCTACGTTGGGAAACATTACTATGACCTGTTTCACACAGACGCTCTAACACGGATAAAATGGGGGTGTGTTACATTTTATAGTACATGTTGCAGGGCACCCATAGAGCACACTTCCAGCCCTGCAACATGTATAATAAAATGTTAACACCCATTTTATCAGCATTAGAGCATCTGTGTGAAAAGGGCCTATGCAACGCATCGCAGAGCAGCTGGCAGACGCATCACCTAGCACCTAGCTGCCCGACCCAGGACCGAGTGAACGTTTGGTGACCCCCGGCCATATGATTCACTGCATCGTATGCTAAAGCTTCCCAAAGTGGGATAACGTCTCGTGTGGCTACACCCAAGAAGTGTCCATGCACCTTGCATATCTGGATGAGTGTCTGATACAAGTGCAGTTACAAATACACTCTTCTGATCAGAGAGATAGCTTGCCACTAGCGCCTCTTGGGCTGAGGACAATGGAAGGAGGACAATAGACAGCTTTGGATACCGTTTCTTTGAGCAGGGTGGCTCTGTAATGCACTTTATGTAGGACTTTACCTCAGTGGCTAAGGGCGCATTCAGATGTGCGCTTAATTTGCACAGCAGCGGCGGCGGTATCGTGCAATTTAAAGCAACGCGCACTTCCGGGTTGGTGTGAATGCGCCAATTCAGTGTAATGCGAACTGTCGGAGTGCTGTTTTAAAAGCTGCTTGGCACAGCTTTTAAAACCTCACTCCGACAGTTCCCATTACGCTGAATTGTGCCCACTCGGTGCATTCACACCAACCCGGAAGTGCGCGTTGCTTTAAATCGCACGATGCCGCCGCCGCTGCTGTGCGAATTAAGCGCACATCTGAATGCAGCCTAAGTCAGGACTTTGGATGTGCTCAAAATATGCTCTACATATATCTTTGCACACTACTGTCTCATTGGCCCTTTTTACACGGGCGACACCCACACATGAACACTCAGAAATCTGGGTGTTCATGCATGGGTGGTCTTGTGTAAAATCCATGGGGGGTGGGTGGGTGTGCGTGCATGCATACATGCTCCCGCAGACACACATGCACACCTACCTCCACCCATCACACGGAGCAACCAGCAAAAACAGTGATTGCTCCGTGTGTGTGTGTGTGTGTGATGACTGGAGGTGGGTGGAGATCGATGTGCGCCGGTGTGCACCCGGATACACCTTCCCACCCACCACACACGGACCGGCGCAAACACTGACACCTTCCCCTCCATGCCATGGTCCGTGTAAAAAGGGTCGTTGGAAAGGTTGTTTTTTTCTTTATCAAGTAGCTGTGAAAGCAGATGCACAATCTAAACTTAGGCCCAGATCCTATAAATAAATTAGTGCTGCTAATCTTTACTCATGTGACTGATCTCACTGGCCTCAGTAGAACTCTTCATGTGTGTACATGTTTTCAGGATCAGGTCATATTCTGCAGCTGTTCCATGTGCCCACCTCTCAGCTAAAATAATCAAGTTTCTTTTTTGGATAATGAAATCTATAGATCTGCTAAATATGTTCCATCGCACAAGACACAGACATGCATGCACACACACTAGGGTTGCCTGGTGCCTTTGAGAGACGTCCCTTATTTCAAGGGAGCACCCCTTATTTCATAGCCATAATTAACTGCTGTTCAGTCAGACATAACATCCCTCTCATAACATCCAGGAATCCCTGCACTGTAGGCCCATATGTTATGCTTTTGTTATTTCTAGTTTTACTCAGGAGCCCCATGTGTTGGAAGTCACCTCCTGGATTGCAGGCCCTTCATGTGCTGGGGCTCCTTGTGTTTGAGGACCTGTGGGCCTATATTTTATATAGAATTGCAAGATGTCCCTTATTCTAAGGGATGCCTCTTATGTCAGAGCCCTACAGCTCTATAGAACGTAATGGACATTCTTGATTTAGATAACGGATGTCTGATGACCTGAACACCACAGCTTCATGGACGAAAATGAATGTCACTTATTTCAGTATCTTGCAACTTTGTAGTGGCTCCCTATTTTTCATGGTTTGATCGGGCAACCCTGATTTTATGCCAGTGCTTCTCACTTAGGTTGACACTTCAAATTTATGTGGGGTCCCCCCAACACTTGGAGCCCCACATGTTCACACAGTCTGCCCTTGCCTGCCTCTGGCTCGGTTGATTTGACAACCCTAACAGTTTACTAGTGTATATGAAGACTGATGTGAAGGGAAACAGTGTTTGCAGGATCAGTCTATAGTCTACAGCTGTTCCATGTGCCCAGTATTCTAATACCGTCTCAGCTAAAGCAATCAATGTCTTTCCCCCCCCCCCCCCCTGCCTCTTGAAAAATATGTATCCTTAGAGACTGTGGAAATATAATAAGGCTCACAATTATGAAATCATGGCATGCTGGATTTTTTTGACATGATGATCAACTTGGGTCTCAGAGACATTGCCTACCTTTTTATAAGCCACCTGTTCTTTGTTATCATATGCTCCAAGCTGCTGAGTAACACAGTTAAACAGATACAGACCGAGCTGCAGCTGCTACCAGACTGCAGCTGCCTCTTGCCAAAGGTATTTAAGACTGACTGTGCTCTTTCATCTTGTGGAGAACTGCACCCGTGCTACCCTTCAGAGTGTGGATCACTTGGATGTATGATACAGATGGATGCTAATATTGTGGGAAAAAGGTAAATGAACAGTATAAAACCACATGTCCCAATTCTCCCCTCATTTACACTGGTGTAACTTTGGAGCAAATCCATCCACTCTAGACTGAAACAGAGCTGCATTTGTTTCTAATCCACATAGGGATGGGGTTAAATTAATCGAATTATAAAGTAACATACTCATAGATTTTAAGGGCAAAAGGAACAGCTAAGATCATCTAGCTCAGGGGTGGGGAACCTTCATCCCCCAAGGGCTGGATCCATGCCCCCACAGGCTCCTGTGGGCTAGAACATCCTGCAGGGAGCAGAGGAGTGGCTACCTGACTAGGGGGTGTGGTTGCCAACCCAGAAGTGCTCCTCAGCTGGCTGGTGGCTCATGGTGTTTGGATGTTGGGGCCACAGTGTACAGAGATCCTCTAGGGGCCAGAGGGCAGGTGGCTGCAGGCTGGAAACGAGGGATGGGAAATTGGGTTGAAAATCAGAATCAGATCAAAATCGGAATCAGATTAAATTGAATTGTATCTGAATTGGATTAAAATTGGAATCAGGTTGTATTTTTTTTCGCATGGACTCCAATGGGAAAATTTGCCTCTTGCCAAACCTATTCAGTTCATTGGGTCATTCATCATTCTAAGTCACAGTCCTAGAATGATGTATGGGCCAAAGAAAAGTCTAGCAAATTGCAATAGCGAGGGGAGGGGGGGAATGAGTGAGAGTGCACCCCTGAATGAATCCGATTGAATGAAAATCAGGTGGATTGGATTAATCTGATTTTGATGAAAATCTGGTGAATTGGAGTAATCCAATTCCCATTTCCTCATCCCTACTGGAAACAGACCAAATGCTGGAGGCTCATCACCACTGATCTAGCCTGGCCTCCTATACAGCACAGGCCAATTGAAATTTCCTTGTTATTACTATATTTTGCCTGCTAAATTGTGCATGGCTAGCGTATAAATTTAGACGTGTGTTTAGTCGTGATTTGAAGACTGCAAAGGATGGAGAATTTACCCTCCACCCTGGCAGTCTGTTCCAATGGTTAATCACTCTCACTATTAAAAAAAAAGAGGGGGTCTCATTTTTTAATTTGAATTTGTCCAGCTTTAACTTCTACCCACTGCTTTTTATGTCTTCATCTGCCAATCAAGCAGCCCTTTTATTATCTGGTACATTAATTTCTCAATAGTACCTACCACAAAGCATCATGACTGCCTTTTGTTAGGACTAATCGGGGCCTGTGTTGGCCTCAAATACAAATAAGAGCTGCCTCTCTAAACATTGTTCCAGTAGCTGCAGACTGCTGGCTCACAGCGGGTTAATTTCCACTCACACGCATATCGTCTAGGACAGCAGCTCCCAGACATTGGCTGCAATCCCAAACAGGATCCGCATGAGATCAGTGTGGGTCCTGCATGACTTCTGCGCTACACAATGTGCCCTCAATGGACACGCACGCCGTTTGTGCACATGTGCAAGTTGCACGCAGTTCACACGGGGCATAGGATCAGCCCCACCGACTGCGCGACCTCATTTTGAGACTTAAATATAATCCTGTCACCCCAGAGACCAACAAACCCACCCAACTATCAGTCATCAATTCACCTGCAGATAAAGCAACCCAGCTGGGGTCATGACCCAAAGAGTGGGAATCTATATTTTTATCTCAAACACCTCAAGTATAGGAGCTACTATAGCACATCTGTACCACTAATGATTCCCCTGCACAAGGGAGTCACCAAGTTTTTTTGGCAGCCATGAACCAACCATCAGTGAAAAGCAACCAAAGGCAGGGATCAGGGTCTGGTTCAATAGCATGATATGACATTAGGGCCACATCAGTTTACTTGGGAAAAGACTGTTTCTGATAATGAAGAGTGTTTAGCTGGACTATAGGAACACCTGGATCTAGGGCTTAATTGCAGGGGGCGGGCTTGCCACGGCTCAGCCATGGCCATTAAATTTAAAGCAGGGCTGAGCCGCGGGATATGTTCCCAGTAGGAGTGTGCACCAAAAATGTGAAAGACCAGGAAAAGCTGACATTGACCATTTCAAGGCTGGAAGCGAAAGCCAGAAAAAAACTAAAGGATTTATTTGGCTTTCTTTAATGATTTTCCTGCCCCATCCCCATGCACTGGCCAATCCTATAGATTAAATCACACAAAAAGATCTGTTTTATATTCAGCTGAGGCAGGTTAGTCTAGTGGTTGGGTTGCTAACAGGAGAATAGGGTTAATTTCCTTGCTCCGACAAGATTTGTGCTGGAAGGTGTGGCATCTGAGGCAGGCTTGGGCTTTGGCAATTCATTTTTTTTTTAAATGAATTAAGCACTCCCTGGAGCCAAGCAGCACATCTTAAATCCTGCACAGGATTTTCATTGGATGCTTAGGTGGATCAATAGAATGAAAAGGCCACTGTCACGTCAGCATTGGAAATGCTAGGCTGCCAGAGCTATTTGGTCCATATATGATTGGAAGAGAATGTCCTAAATCACACAGGGCTAAGGTGAGCTAAGGACATGCTGTATTCGGTTTTACCAGAAATTAAGCTTCCCTCCTCATCACAAATGACTGTCGTAGGCAGCGGGGCCAGATGCACCGCAAAAATGGAAGCACCAAAACTTGCAGGTTTTGTCTTCTACACCCCACCCGCTCCGAAGTCCTGTCCTCTTTCTCTTGAGTGGCAGTAACTGCATCTCTAAGCAGCATGCACCTCTCACAGGCACTTCTTCATTCGTTCATTTGTTTGTTTTTAAAATCCACGCCCCGTTCTTCCCCTAAGGCTCAGGGTACCTTACACCGACAGTAGAAGAGATCAGCTGGGATGCCTGGAGATGCCCCTCCAGAGATATATGCTGCCAGCAATGCAAACTGCTGTCATGGCCGAGCCCTTTGTTTTCTGAACTCCCAAGCTTTCTGGTACAGTTTGTTCAGCCATTTGTTCTAGGGCCTGTGGTAATATTGAGGCCCATATAAACTCTTTAAGGGATGCAAGGGGTTTTGGGGGTGAAAACAAATGAGATAGTAGCCCACATTAGCCCGTGATTCACCTGCTCATCTTTTAGGTGACTGCCAGATGTTCGTCCATGAGGCAGGTGACTGGATGCTACTCCATACGTTGTCTGGAGAGGTGGTTGACACAGCGTGGGCTAAGGCTGGGTCAGCCGGGCTAATCTGGGCTAATGTGGCCTCTCCTGTCTGTTAGGTCCCGTGCAGGCCCTGCACATGGTGAGGTCTACCAACACCATGGACAAGGCCACAATGTCAGCAAGGATTGGGCCCAGAAGCAGTGTTCACTGGCCGCCTGTCAGCTGATGGCATGGGCTGGGAATGAGAAGCCCCTGGCTACCTGGCAGTTGATGGCACGGGCTGGGAGTGTGGAAACCTATCCATCCCCGACCACCTGTCAGCTGATGATCTGACTGGGAGATTTTGCCGCTAGCAGGGAGGGAGGTCACCATGCCCAACTTAGCCTAGCCCTGCTGCACAATCTCTCCCTCCCATCCCATGGGGCAGCAGGACCTGCTCCTGAGGCAGCAGTGGTGGTGAGCCTGGAGTGCAGCATGTGGCATGGGTGCCACCACCCCTGTCCATGTCCAAGGTTGAGATCCACCACTCCTGGGCGAGGGGGGGGGGGCAGCCTGTGAGGTGCTCTCAGGGCATAGCTCTGCCTAGGCAGAGCCACTGGTTCCCCTGCACCTCAGACACCATCCAGGCGGAACAAGCCTGGGATGACAGCTCCTTGGGCTGCGGACTGAGCCACGTACAGCCCCCAGCTGGGATCGCTCTGGCCCAAATTCTAGAAATGATCTACTTCTGCTAGCCGCTTTTCATGGGCTTGATCCTGCTTCTGGTGGCTGCTGCTCCTGGGCCCAGAGTCTTGCCCGTGTATTCAGTTCCTTGGCCCAACCCAGGGCATGCAGGCAGTGTGGCAGCTGCACGGGAGGCTGCACAGGGGTTCTGCTCTCTGCGCTGGCCCAATGGATGGTGGCTGCATTGACACTTTATGGGTTGGGCAGGCGATCTGCTTGGCTACTCTCTCATATGTTTTCACTCTTAGAAATATAAAGAAGCAAGAGTTAAGTGGAAGAAACCTTAAAACATGCCAAGCACGTTTCCCCCCTCTAGTTCTGCTCACGACTCTGGGATGTTCTCAGCCTCTCCTTCAGCACATCTGTAGATGTATCAGGAAACTGTTCATACTTAGACGTGCTTAAAGGGGGGGAAAGACTTGAAGGAAAAACTGGACATAGCATGCTTAGCAGTAAGAAGAACCTGAATGCATCAGTCACAGGCAAATACCAGGAGGAAAAATTGGATCTTTCTCAAGCATCACCGTGAAAACTCATCCCTTGAGGCAACATTAGTGGAGAGAGTTTCACAGAACAGCTTGGGAAGTTGCAAAGGAGATGAGAATTGCTCTATCAACTTCCTCAAAGGAAAAGCGGAGTGCATTTATGACAGCAGACTAGGAACTGAAGGTCAAAGAGCAAGTTCTGTCCATCAAAGTACATTCTGGAGCTTTACTCTAGCCTTTGTGATCCTGCATTCACTATTAGGCACAGCAGAGTTTGCAGAGCGAAGGGAGAAAACACATGGCTGAATAGCAAAACAAATTGGAAATGTTGGCTTCTTATCTTAAAGAGAGAAGATGGAGATAGAGCAGATCGCTATCTGTTTCAGATAGCAGTACAAGTACCAAGCAGTACAGGAGTATCATCGTTGTAGGAGAGATATCCGTGCCAGCACTGTTCTTTGTAAATGATAAATCGGAAGAGCTCTCACAAATCAATGCGACTCTGGAATAGTAAATTGACAAACAAAGGCTCTTTTCAAACGGGCCCCTGTGAGTGAAGGTGGGTGTGCGCCCGTTCCCACAGAAGCACACCCATCTCCACCCACAGAGCAACCATCATTGGAGCCCATTGCTCCATGCATAGGTGATGGGTGGATATGGGTGTAGCGCAGGAGCATGCATGCACCCCCACCTATCTGCCGCAGCATTCCCACAGGCGCCTCCACCCATCTCCATGCAGTTAAACTGCATGGAGATGGGTGGGGGCATCTTGTGTGAAAAGGGCCCCTATAGTAACCACCAGGACCAGATGGTATACACCCCAGAGTTCTGAAGGAACTCAAATATCAAATTGAAGATCTACTACTGGTAATTTGTAATCTATCACTAAAATCTGCCACTGTACCTAAAGACTGGAGGGTAATGAATGTAACACTGATATTTTAAAAGGGCTCCAGAGGTAATCCTGGAAACTACATACCGGTGAGCCTGACATCCGTACCAGGGAAAATGGTGGAGACTATTATTAAGAACAGAATTACTGGGCATATTGATAAATATGGCTTAATGGAGAAGGGTCAACATGGATATAGCAATGGGGAAGTCGTGCCTCACTAATCTATTGGAATTTTTTGAGGGAGTGAATAAGCATGTGGATAAGGGTGAGCCAGTCGATATGCTTTATTTTTAGAAAGCGTTTAATAAGGTCACTCATGGGAGACTCTTGAGGAAATTAGAAAGTTATGGGATAGGAGACAGTGTTCTATTGTGTATTGGTAACTGGTTAAAGGATAGTAAGTAAAGAGTTGGACTAAATGGACAGTTTTTATAATGGAGAGAAAGTAAATAGTGGGGTGTCCCAGGGATCTGTACTGGAACTGGTGTTTAATGTATTCATTAATTATCTGGAAAGGGGACTAAGGAGATCAAATTTGTGGATGACACAAAGTTATTCAACGTAGTTAAAATGCGAGCGGACTGTGAAGAATTGCTGGAGGATCTTGTGAGACTAAGGCCACTTTCACACAAGAGACTCTCCACCCACTACCCACCCATCACCCACCCACTATACATATTGCAAGGCTGCAGTGTTGTCCTATCAGTGCCCTGTTACATACATAGTAGGTGGGAGGTGGGTGGGTAGTGGGTGGAGAGTGTCTTGTGTAAAAACAGCCTAAGTGACTGGGCATCTAAATGGCAGATGAAATTTAATCTCGACAAGTGCAAAGTGATGCATATAGGGAAAACAATCCAAACTATATGTATGCAATGCTGGGTCCTACATTAGGAGTTATCACCCAGGAAAAGTTCTTTGGAGTCATTGAGGACAATACATTGAAATCCTGAGCTCAGTTTGCAGTGGCCATCAAAAAAGCAAACAGATGTTAGGAATTATTTGTAAGAGAATAGAGAATAAAACTGAAAAGATCATAATACCACTATAAAAATCTATGGTGCTACCTTGTGGATATTGTGTGCATTTCTGATCACCCCATCTCAAAAAGGGTATAGTAGAAATAGAAAAGGTACAGAGAAAGGCAACATAAGTTGTATGGAATGGCTCCCCTATGAGGAGAAACTGGAAAGGTTGGGGCTCTTCAGCTTCGAGAAGAGACGAGTCAGAGGGGATATGATAGAAGTTTATAAAATCACAAGTGGTGTGGAACATGTTGATAAATAATGGTTATTTACCCTCTCCTGGTAGCCCGAAAGGAGAGGGAAGCCCTTGCTTTTGGGAAACTTGGGAGGATGGTTTTGGGATAGGACCTGGTCCTTGATTCTGAGTGTCATATGGATATTTTGGGTTGTATTTGCTGATTTTGATTGTATTTCTTTGTTATGTCAGTGTGATGGCAATGCTACACACTTAAATAAATATTAATTATTATTATTATTACCCTCTCAAATAGTACTAGAACTAGGGGACACTCCATGAAACTAACAGGTAGCAAAGGGTAAACAAATAAAAGAAAGTCTTTTTCACTCAACGCACAATTAATTTGTGGAATTTGTTCCCACAAGATGTGGTCAAGGCCAGTAGTATAGCTGGGATTAAGAAAGGAATGGATACATTTCTGGAGGTTAGGTCCATTACCAGCTATTAGCCAGGTAGGTTGGGGAAGATAACCTCTTACTATTGGGAGTGAACAACATGGAATGGATTGCCCCATTGCAACCAGTTGCGTATTTCTTTCAAGTGACTGAGATTGGCCACCATTGGAGACAGGTGCTGATAGACCATTGGTCTGACCCAGTTTGGCACCTCTTATGTACTGAGCAAACCTTCTTTTCAGACAGCTACTGGAATAGTGAAATGCTTTATATTTTATTGCAGTCTCCTGGCTGCCATTAATTAACAGAGGAAAGAATGCTAAATCTCTGTGGGAAAGTATTTAAATCACTTTTTAGTATAACTGTAGCTGCTATATGCCCTGAAGAATAGACTGTGATAGTTAGCATAAAAGAGATTGGTATTGAGAATGCTTTGTAATTGGTCTTGCTGCAGCACTGTTATTATCACTAATAAAAGGGAAAAAGTAAAGAAACAGACCATACTTTTGGGGTGGGTGGAGAGAATGATGAAAACAACAGATGTTTCTCATACTGTTGTGCTAAATGAGAAAGTATGTTTGTAACACTCTTCTCATGGGAGACATGCTAATATAGGGAAACGCTTACACAGTAATGTTTATGACACAAGATCATTTGAACATTAAACATGTTTCCCTAGTTTTAATTTCAGATTTTCCTCCAACCATTCCCCTAATACTAACAAATGACCTTGAAGACCAGATGATTTTCTGAGTAGTAATTACAGTAGCAACTTACAGCCCCAGCTGCAACTATTCTCCACTGTAACAAGAAAATCAGAGACCACCATTGTCTGAAGAGTTTACAGGCAGAGATTAGAATGGGTAGAAGAATCAGAGATAATTTAAGTGACTTCGAATAATAGAAAGTTAGAGTTGGACTGTACCTCAGAGGCCATCTGGTCCAACCCCCTGGTCAGTGCAGGAAATCCACAGGTCAGATACAGCACCCCTGACAGATGACCATCCAGCCTCTGTTTGAAAACCACCAGCGAAGGAGAGTCCACCACTGTCCTAGTCAGTCTGTTCCACTGTCAAACAGTTCTTACCTTGTTCCTGGTTCGGAGGCTGAAGCTAGTGCAGAATGCGGCGGACCGCCTCCTTTCGGGGACGGGTCGCCGGGACCACATAACACCTGTGCTCCGGGCTCTGCACTGGTTGCCAATAGCATGCCGAGCCAGGTTCAAGGTAATAGTATTAATCTATAAGGTCCTTCACGGTCTCGGCCCCTCATACCTCAAGGATCACCTCGCCCTCCGCGCCCCAGAGCGGCTCCTTCGGTCTGCCGGGGGTGCCTTCTTGGAGGTCCCCCGTGTTAAGCGGGGGGCCACAATGGAGAGGGCATTCTCGGTGGCCGGGCCGCGTCTTTGGAATTCCCTCCCGGAGGAAGCTCACCTGGCCCCAAGCCTCTTAACATTCCAGTGAGCTTGTAAAACCTGGCTGTTCGCCCAGGCCTTTGGGGAGGGTGGGTTAGTGGGATTTTATCCCCCTACCCTTCCTTATTTTTTGTTATAATCTTGTCTTTCCCTGTTTTAATAGTTGAGATTTTTATGATGTTTTAAATATTTTAAATATTGCTTTATTGAGATTTGTCAGCCGCCCCGAGCTGTTTGCAGGAGGGGCGGGGTATAAATATATTAAATAAATTAATAAATAAATTACCATTAGAAAGTTCTTCTTATCTAGGCCTGCCCTCAGGAGCAACAGAGAACAAGTCTGCACCATCTTCTCTGTGACAGTCCTTCAGATATTAAGATATCAGATATCATCTCTTTACCTTTCCTGAGCTGCAATTCCTTCCCTTCATCTTTAGTGCTACTCTTACCATGTTGGACATAACTTCCCTTGTGGGAGAAGATGGAGGCAAAATAGGAGTTGAGCAATTCTGTCTTCTCTCTGGGTGATTTCAGCTGTGACGGGGGCCCTATTGGCCCTGTCACGGAATCACCCTATTGATTTCCCAGCAGAATCTGACTGGCCCGTCAACAGACGAGCCGGCAGATTCCGCCGGGGAATCAGGGAGGGGGCGGGGCTGTGTGGTGCAACATGCGGCCGCACAGCCCCGTTCCCCCATGCTCCCAAGGTCGCCCACCCTCCAGGAGAGGGGCGCAGCAGCAGCCAATGCGACCATAGTGCCTGCCCACCCCCTGGGGTATTGACCACAGCCCAGAATCAGCAGCGAGCATGGCCACCGATTCCAGGCCATGGTCAGGGGCCAGACGAGACGTTACCATGCTCAACCACGGTGAATCCCGCTGTGGTTGAGCGTGGCAATGTCACATCTGTTGGGGCAAAAAGTGATTCCTGCCGGGTGTTCACCCCCGGTGGGAATCACTTTGACCACGCTTTTGGAGATGGTGCCTGGACCATCCTCGAAAGCGTGGTTATTTTGCTCACCGCCGGTGGTTCACCGTGGTGAACATCTGGCGGTGCACAAACACACGTTACGGGACCATCCACCAACACGCGGGATTCACCGTGGTTGAATGTGGTACCGTTGCATCTGAAAATACCCTCTGTCACCTATTAACATTTCACCATCTTCACCAAGCAGCAGACCTACCGCTTCATCGTTCTTTCTCTTGTTTCGGACATAGTTGAATAACCCCTTTTTGTTTTTCTTGGCATCTCTCACAAGCCTCAGCTCATTCTGTGCTTAAACCTTCCCGACACCGTCCCTACAGGTTTGGGCTACTCTTCTGTACTTGTCCTTGGTGATTTATCCCTCCTTCCATTTCTTATACATGTTCTTTTTAAGTCTCAGCTCAACAAAAAGCTCCTTGTGCAGCCACCCTGGTTTCTTTAGAGGTCTCCCATATTTCTCTCTCATTGGAATTGTCTGCGATTGTGCTTTCAGTATCTCATTTTTCAGAAACTCCCACCCATCTTGGACTTTTTTCTCCTTTAGATTTTTAGATTTTCTAGCCATGGAATACTACCTAAAGTCCAGGGTACATGGCCAACTATGCTCAGCTTTCCCTTTCCTTAATATCATGAATTCCAAGATGAGGTGATCACTTTTGCCTCAGCAACCAGTTCTTGCCCACGGACACATGAAAACAATGGCAAAGGCATGTATAGAAACTAGGTCATGGAATCACAGAGTTGGAAGAACACTCAGAGGTCATCTAGTCCAACTTCCTGCTCAATACAGGAAATTCGCAGCTACAGCATCCCTGACAGATGGCCGTCCAGCCTCTGTTTAAAAACCTCCAGTGAAGGAGAGCCCACCACTGACCTAGGCAATTTGTTCCACAGTCGAACAGCTCTTACTGTTAGGATGTTCTTCCAAGTGTTCAACTGAAATCTGCTTTCTTGTAATTTGAACTCATTATTTCTAGTCTTGCCATCGGGGGCAAGAGAGAACAAATCTTTTCCATCCTCTCTCCGACAGCCCTTCAGGTAGTGGAAGACCACTATCATGTCTCTCCTTTGTCTTTTTTTTTCTCAGGGCTAACCATACCCAACTCCTTCAACCTTTCCTCATAGGATTTGGTTTCCAGACCCCTGACCATCTTTGCCAACCTCCTCTGAACCTATTCCAATTTGTCGATGTCCTTCTTAAACTGAGGTGTGCAGAACTGGACACAGTACTCCAGATGAGGTCTGACCAGTGCAGAATAGAGTGGGATAGAGAGCAGAATTCTCGTGACTTGGAACCGATGTTTCTGTTAATTCAGCCTAAAATTGCATTAGCTTTTTTTTCTTTTTCTTTTTTTGCAGGTGCATCACACTGTTGACTCATGTTCAGTTTGTGATCAACTACAATCCCCACATCCTTTTCACATGTATTGCTGCCAAGCCATGTATCCCCCATCCTGTATTTGTACCTTTGATTTTTCTTACCTAAACGCAGAACTTTACATTTACTTCTCTTGAACTTCATTTTCTTAGTTTCAGCTGAGTTTTCCCACTTATCAAGATCATACTGAATTTTATTTCTGCCTTCTAAGGCATGAGCTATCCCTCCCAGTTTTGTGTCATCTGAAAATTTAATAAGCATTGAGGGTCTTGTGAGTTCTAGTCCGGTGACTTATCCGTTGGAACACACTGCTGCCCAAAAAGCAGTAACTGCTAACTGCTGTGTATGGGGTATTCAAAGAATCAGGTATTAATAAAACATATAGTATCATCCCAAAATAACCCAGGCAATGATTCAAAATGCACCTGTGCCAGTGGACCCCATGGATTGCAGACATGAGCATTAAATATACGTATTTTGGGCATTATCTCACATTGCTGTGACTTTCAGGCTGTCTGAATCTCGACTGTTCCAGACAGTAAGTAGTACAATATTCAGCAGCTTCACGTCTTGCTGGGAAATGACAGGGACATTCTTCAGGTCATGCGTACAAAACTCTTTTCCTGCCCTTTATGCATCCCTTGTCTTCTTGCCTTGAATCTATGTCAGGATGAAGGACCATCTCATCATATATGTCTGCACTACACCTAATACTATAGAATGCTGAGCCACACTGGGGTTCTTGATTGAAAATAAAATATAAAACAACAGACTTCCACATGCTTATTGCTCAGGGTCAGTAGTTAGACACTGGCAGAAGAGCATACCAAAAAGTCCCGAGGGCAAGTATTCCATGCATTACAATGATGCAACAGGTATTTCACTTTCTCACTAGACTTATTAATGTGTCTGAAGATAGGCAAAAAGAGACATGTTGCTGCCTCGTTGCAAGCTACCTGCTTGCCCTGCTTCAACAACTTTAATTGACTTCATGTGCCCAGATACTGGCAGTCAAAAAACCCATCAATTAATTAGTTATACACTACAGCAACCTTGTTCATATGTCTGTAAATTCTTTGTGTCAAAACCCTTTGCTTTAGAAAACTACAACTTAAAACTGCCTCTTAGCATAGATTGGGGAGACACTGAAATCTTGTCAGGGAGAGCAGAGCCCCCTCTCTCTGTGCCCTATCTTTCCCCACTTGACCATGGGCCTGTTGTTACTGTTACATATTCCCAAGTAAGGGTTCAATTGAAGGCCAAAATATCAATGGGTATAGCCACATGAGCTGGGGTGGACCCAAAAGTCCCTTGCACATCCCGTGGCAGGCAAGCACAGCTGCCACAATTTGCTCCCGCATGGCCATCACCAGCCCCTCCACACCCCGGGGTGGGCCAAGAATCCAGTCACATGGGGCTAGATGCCCGGACTCCTGCTGTGCTACAGAATTGAGCCCACTAAGACTAAGCAGCTGTTGGGGTGGGGGAGACAGAGGATTGTGTGTGTGTGTACTCCTCCCTGCCTAACAGCTGATGGGGGGGGCGATCCTGGGAGAGGAGGTCTGGGAAGAGGGTACACCCTCTTCCCAGCCACCCCTCTCTTATGATCAGCAGTTAAGCGGCAGGGAAGAGGGTGCGCACTCTAGGCGGGGGGAAGAGTACGCTCCTCTGGGCCCGTTCCACAGATGCTGCCTGGAGGCAGGGCTGCACGGCCTCACCAGATGGGAGGCAGGCACTTGAGCTCACTTTGGGTGGCCTTATCCTACTTTGGGCAACCTACTACGTGCTGCGTCCTCAGCCTTTTCTGAGGACGCATACGTAGTAGCTGGCTGCCCAACCTGGCCCCCGCCACAGGGCTGAGTGAACATTTTATTTATTTATTTATTTATTTATTTTAATTTTATTTATTTTAATACATTTATACCCCCGCCCCTCCTGCAAACAGCTCGGGGCGGCTAACAAATTTCACATAAAAACATTTAAAATAATTTAAACCATCATAAAAAAAATCAAAACAAAATCTTAACAATTAAAACATGGAAGGACAAAAAATTATAACAAATAATAAAGAAGGGTAGAAGGATAAAAAACCCACTAACCCACTAACCCTGGTGGCTGCTGGACATACAAGCCACTGCATTGTGTAGTAATGTTGCCCACAGTGGGATAAGACTGCCCAAAGTGGGATAACGTCTCGTGTTGATTGCACACAATATCTCATCTCAACTTCCTCAAATTATATTAGGTAGAGTCAGGTTGGGCTGTGTTATCTTATGGGATATGTTTTGTTTGTAGTATTTTATCATTTTATTGTACTGTATTATTTTGAAGGCCATAACGAAAGTTGATGCCAATAAACTAATTGAATTGAATTGAATTGAGAGACAAGGTCTGAACTTGCTTAATTCTGTCATTTATGTCCTTTTGAAGGAGGGCATTAAAATTAGACATTATTCTGCATTAACTTTTGATTATTGGAGCTACTCTTAAATTAACTGCTAACCAACAGAATTTAATGGACACTAGGTAGAAAGGCAAAAGTGGAATAGTAATACATTCATCCATGCTTTCATCATCTTGAGGCTGGATTACTGCAACATGCTCTACCTGGGTCTGCCCTTGATGACTGTTCAGTAGCTGCAGCTGGTGCAGAATGTGGTGGCCCGGCCCGGGACGAGTCATCAGGAGCACATTACACTGGTGCTCCAAAGTCTGTACTGGTTGCCCATGGTTTTCTAGGCACAATTCAAGGTGCTGTTTTTGACCTTTAAAGCCCTAAATGATCTCCCTGCCCACATCCGCCTTACCCCCTCCCTTCATACCTTCAAGTCGCTCCTTAAAACCCACCTCTTCGGTTCTGCCCTTCCTAACTCCTGCTAAGCATCCCCACCCAGGATTATCCCCCACCTGTTATTTGCAAACTCCCAGTGTACTGTAACCAAGCCAAGAACGTGTACCTGAGTTCTTGCATCTTCATGAATGTTGCATCCCTTGTCTCTCCCTCTGTTCCCCCTCCCCTGTCTCCCCTCCCCCTGTCTTCTTTAGATTGATTGCTCTCGGGTAGCGACTGTGTCTATCTTGTTCTCTGTAAAGCGCCAGGTACATCGCTGGTGCTATACAAATGTTAATAAAATAAAATAAATAAATAAAATAATAATAATAATAATAATATATTTGAAAGATCGCCTGTCCTACCATGATCCTTTGCTTCCCTGACAGTCAATCGGGAGCACCCTCTTGCAAATTTCATCTGTTACCCTTGTCTGTGGGATGGGGTGCATGGAAGGGTGGTTCTGAGCCGTTCTTAGATGCCGTCCCAGTTTTGGGGAACTCTCTTCCCCAGGAGGTTTGCTTGACCCTGAGCCTAAGCATCGTCTGGAGGTGGTGTCAAACTTTTTTAATTTAAAAAAGCATTTGGTGGTCGGAGATAGGGGTTGGTTGGCTTTTTGGGTAGGATTGTGGGGGAGGGAGGGTGTTTTTAGGCAGGGATAGGAGTTTTTATTGTATGGATTTTATTCTTTTATGGATTGTAAGCCACCCTGAGCCTCTGTGGGAAGGGCAGCATATACATTTTAATCACTCAATCAATCAATCAATCAATCAAATATATGTTGTAACTCAAAGGAGAGAAATGCAACATTTTCTTTTGGGGGGTGGGGTTGTTGTTGTTTTGGTATTCTTGCTTTTAATCTCAAAGTCCATTGGGCAAGATTAGGAGAGAGTTAGTGGGTGCTTTTAGACGGATGGCAGCTCTGGTTCTGCTCACGCCAGTCCGCTTCACCCCCGGGTTGGCTGGTCCATTTAAAAGCGCCCAACCAGATGTGGAAGCAGAGCAGGCAGCCTGGAATCCTGGAGCGCCACTGGCAGAGTGGGCTGACCAAACCAGGGGCATCAGCCTGAAGCGGTGCTGAGCTGATATCCAAATGCTGGACGGGCCCACGCTTCAGCTCCGTGCCCTGCGGCCATTGCCTCTGACAGCACCGTAGAGGTACAGGCACCAGCCTAGACCGTCAGGCAATCGCCTGCAATTCTGTGGTGTGGGAGGCACCAAGTGGGAGGCCTGCGGTCCAGGGAAACTGCCAGGTCCATCTAAAGCAGACCTGGTGGGGCTGGAAGCAGGCGGACGTGGGGGTGCACTCCCGGAGGCCAGGCAGTCTCCATGTCTGTCTGTTTACATCCAGTGTAAACTACTGGCTCTTTTTTACCTTTTATGTCTGGAACTGTTGTGTGCAGTGTTTTCAGCAATTCTGCTTTGTAGCAGAGACTGACTGTGCTCCAGTAGTTTTACAACACTTTTGCAACTTGAGGAACTGCTTTATGGCAATTGCTTCAGAAGCCTCCAGACTCCTGAGGCCACATTCACACTGATGGTGGCATGATGGAGAAACTGCAACGAGCCAAAGACACGGTGGGGGATGATGGAAGTACCGCCGGTGTGAACAGGGTTCCACCACCCTCAAAATCCAGTCCTGTCATCCGCAAGTAAAATCACGGTGAAACCCCGTTCATACCAGCAGTACTTCCATCATCCCCAACCCCCCTCACTGCATCTTTGGCTCGCGGCAGTTTCCCCGTTGCGCCACCATCCAGTGTGAATGTGGTCTCAGAAGGCTGCATGCATGCTGAACAGGCTCTCTCTCTTTCTGGACCTGAAACCTCATTGACCAGGCCACAACAGGGTTTGCTTTCCTGAAGCACAGTTAAGTGTTCTTTAAATGTATTGTGTTGAAGACAATAATAAGAACCCACGGGAATTCTCCTCTGTGTGCATGTGTGTTGTGAAACAGTTATAATAAACCTCATCAGTTCAGCATAGTGGTGTCTCTGGAATAACCTTCATTTATCTATCCTGCAGTGTCAGTGCTTAGTCTTAGCACCAGTCAGAGTCCCATTCACTTCGGAAAGGCTCATTCCAGTGCTAAATGCTAGCTGTAAGTGGACTATGTCCTAAATGTCATTTTAAAAAGCGTTATCTCTTGACATCCAAAGATCTCTGAATGCACAATCCCTAATCTTGTCAGAGGTCTGAGTACTTCTCACAGCTTTTGTGGAGGTTGAATTCATTCATAAAATCCCCCTTTGTTTTTTTCAGAGTCGTATTTAATAATAAAAATATCCAAGTTCACTATTAAATAGAAATATATGTTAAAACATATTTGCATTACAACTTGTTTTGGGGAAACATAATGGGATGCTTCAGTTAACTTTAGTGACTTAATAATGACATTGAAGACACAGATTCTTTTGTCTTTCTTTTACTTCTAACATACCTTTTCTTATTGTTGCTAACATCCCTTGCTAGTGGTAGCTCATTTTGAGCCTTTACTTTTCTTTCTATGTGCCTTCACTGTTGTGTGCAAGGTTGGCCAGATGTATGGTGCACACGATCCATTTGATCCAGGCATCACCCTTGCATCTACCAGGGCCCCTCCTGCTGGCTCCCAGCTCTAATGCTCCTCAACAACTGGTCTCAGAAGTAAAGAGGAGCACTCCCCGAGTCCCCTTAGAGAGACCCTCACACCGGAGGAGGTCTCCTAGCTCATCTCTTCGCTGGAGATGCTCTCTGTGGCTCCAGGTCCTTCTGCTCTTCATCCTAGAGGTAATCTCTGAGGGGCTGGTCCCCTCCCAACACCATGTTTTACTGAAGACTAGCTTGTGATCTACCAGTAGACTGTATCTGCCTCTTGGCCACACCTGCTTTAGTGACATTTCCTTCCTTCCTTCCTTCCTTCCATTTCTTGTTGTGATTTTCAGCTCATTGTAAGCTCCTTGTGCAGTCACATCAGTTTAAGTCATCTTAAGCAGTATATTCTTTAATCTGTTTTAACTCTTCTCTTACAGAAGATTAATAAAGTGAATTCTGCAAATGACTAGTTTCAGCCAGTACTACTTAAACCAGAGGTGGGAAACCTTTTTCCTCTCAGGGGCCACTTTGAAAATTAATCCAAGCTCCAAAAGGCTCCCTAGAAGGCCCTTTTCACACAGACACGCCAACACTGATAAAATGGGTGTTACATTTTATTATACATGCTGCAAGTGTGCTCTATGGGTGCCCTGTAACATGTATAATAAAATGCAGCACCCATTTTATCAGTGTTAGAGTGTATGTGTGAAAAGGGCCGAAGTTGGACGTGGGGGGTTTCCCAATGGCGTGCTCCAAAAGAGGTGCGTTCAGACCCTGGATCTGTGCCATGGATCTGTCTCTGCCCTTGTATTCCTGCACACATTTCTGTTCTGTTTTATTATATAATTTGTTTATTCAATAATTTGTATCCTGCTCCCTCTAGCCCTGTGGCAGCTCGGGGCGGGTCACAAGATATTTAAAACAATATATGAAAACAGTACATAAGAGGAGTTACTAAAACAATAAAAAATAACAACAAAGAGGTAAAACCACTGGTAAAAAACCGACCCTTATCCCCACCACCACCACCAAAGGCCTGGACGAACAACCAGGTCTTACAGGCCCTTCCTCTAAGTTCAGTCTTTCAGTGCTTGGTTGGGGGTAGGAATTGGATTCAGAGGCCAGATCCAGGAACTGAAAAGGGGCTATCTAAAGACTAGTTGTGGGCTGCATCTGGTCCCGGGGCCTGAGAATTTCTGTGCAATTTTATGTGGGCTTGCAGTGATGGAACACACTACTATTTGGGTGCAATCCAGCTCTAACTGAGGTCAATGGCTAAACTCCAATTGATTTGCATGCAGCTGGATTGCACCCCTGTTTACAAGCCACTACTCCTATGCTATGGGGCAGAGATCTGGGGGCTGTTTGTCAAGTTCACCTTGGAAGTATCTCAAAAAAGATTAATAAGAACTATACTTGGGAGTCCCACCTAGTATATCTCTGTGTACGATCAGAACTGAAATGGGCATTTTACCGGTAGAAGTGAAGGCAGTATTGAGATCATACTGGCTGCGAATCATGGCCATGACCAACGAAAGGTTACCAAAACTTGGTCGAGCTGAAATGATGTCTTTGGATCACAATTTCACTTGGAAGAAAAGTATATTCCATTTGGTAAATGGAATAGGGTTTTCTCTCTCCTATCTTGCTGAATTCCCTAGGAAAAAGGTTAAGGAAAGGACTTGGATGTGACTCGTGGATATATATAAACAAAAGGACCCCGAGGCCATCAAATTAGTCAAATCAGCCTTGTGGTATAGTGTTATAAAGGCACAGCACCAGACAGAGCATTACCTGGGGCTGTTTTAAACTTTACGTTGAGGAGAGCTTTTACATTACTTCACTTTCAAATTATGCCCACAACCATATTGGAGGGCAGGTATGAGAATATTCCCCATAAATTGTGTTTTTGTCTATATGATACTGGAAAAACAAAAGACCTCCCACATTATTTATTTGTGTGCCCCCTCTCACTGAATGTTAGAGACAGATTGCTCAGACCTTTGCTTCAAGATCGGTCTTTCTGGGATGTCCAATACAAATTACTATTTTTGCTGCCAAATCCTGATGATTATATTAAGAGGGTGGCAAATCTTGCTCATACACTAATGGTGCATAGGCGCAGAATTAAATTTATTTATTTATTTATTTTCAAACTTTTTCTACCCCACCCCTCCTGCCACAGGCAGCTCGGGGGGGGGGGAGAGGGGTCTTACAATTAATAAAAATAACAACATGAAAACAACAATTAAAACAACTAAAAGGAGAAAAGGGAAATAACCCCATACCCAAAAAAAACCTCCACCCTCTCACCCATATCCCTCACTAAATGCCTGGTGGAACAGCCAGGTCTTACAACTTCTCTGAAAAGAGGAGAGATCCGGGGCCAAACGGGCCTCCACCAGAAGGGAGTTCTACAGCCGTGGTGCGGCCACCGAGAACGCCTTCCCCTGCGTGGCCCCTCAGAAGACTTGAGGGACCTCGAGCAGGGCACCCCAAGCTGACCGCAAGGGTCTATCCAGCACCCAGGGAGTGAGGCACTCCCAAAGATAGGTAGAGCCTAGACCATTTAGAGCTTTATAGGACAGAACCAACACCTTGAATCAGGCCCAGAAAACCACCGGCAGCCAGTGCAGAGAACGGAGCACTGGTGTAATATGCTGGCTTTTGTAGTTATTAGATATTCCTACCAGAAGATGAGCCTCTGCATTCTGCACCACCTGCAGTTTCCGAGCTGTCACCATGGGTAGCCCCACGTAGAGCGTGTTACAATAGTCCAATCTGGAGGTGATGAAAGCATGGATGATGGTGGCCAGGTCAGAGCCTGAGACAAACGGCTGAAGCCATCACATCAGATGTAATTAGCGAAAGGTACTCCTAACCACAGCCTCCACCTGGGCATTCAGGCAAAGCTGCGCATTGAGGAGCACCCCCAGATGCCATACCTGGGGTACCAATGGAGGGCAGATCCCGCCAATAACGGGGGCCACCATCTTCATCGCCTTACCCACCAACATCACCTCCATCTTGTTGGGATTCAGCCTCAGTCGGTTAGTCCTCATCCAGTCCCCCACAGCCATCAAACACCAAGTAAGCACCGAAACTGCAGGGCCTGGGTCTGTTGAAAAAGAGAGATCAGCTGTGTGTCATCAGCATATTGATGACACCGCATGCTGAACCTCCTGATCACATCACCGAGTGGCTGCATGTATACATTGAACAGGAGAGGGGACAAAATGGAACGCTGCGGGACTCCACACGAGAGGTCTCGGTATGATGAAAAAGACTCCCCAGGAACCACTCGCTGCATTCTACCGGTCAGGAAAGAGCGGAACCATTTAAGAACAGTCCCACCCACCCATGCACAGTCCCGCAGTTGCGTCACCAACATCCCGTGTTCAATTGTATCAAATGCAGCTGAAAGATCTAATAGAACTAACAGGGTCAAACAACCTTGGTCCATTTCCCGGTGCAGATCATCCACCAAAGCCACAAGTGCAGTCTCGGTGCCATACCCTGGATGAAATCCTGACTGAAAGGGATCCAGATAACTGATGTGGTCAAGATGTCCCTGCAGCTGCTGAGCCACTACCTGTTCAATAACTAGGGATGTGCGAACGCGGTTCGTATGTTTGGAGTTTGGAACGAACTCGGTCCATTCAGGCGACCGAACCGAACGTTTGAACCAAACTCGAAAACAACCGAACAGTTCGGTCGCATTTGGGTGAGTTCGGGTGGGGAAAATGTGGAAGGCCCATTTAGGCGGGAAAAACATGACTGGAAGGCCCAGGGAGGGGGAGGCAGCTGAGGAGCAGACTTCTTGGCACCAGGGGTGGAGAGGCTTGGAGTAGCAGCCAGCCTGCCCAATCACCATCCCTTTTCGCCTCAGACCACTGGCTTGACAGTCTGCGATTGGACATGGGGGAAGAGGGGGCTAGGCTGCACAGAGACAATGGGGCTTGTGGTAAGGCGGGGACAGCAAGTAACAAAAGTCATTGCCCTCCCCCCTTCCAACACCTGAGCTAGCCACTGATCCTGTCAGCAGGCGTTTTCAAAAGTCTCCCTCTCCTAGCAGTTTGTGTACCTCCCAATCCATTGCCATCCTCCTATTTCACCCATCCCACACATTTGCCTCCCTAGTCCCTAGTATCATTTATCTAGATTAGATTCGATAGATTTAGGCGTTATTTTAATTTTTTTACCCATCCCTGTATTCTTTCTCCCTACCCTCCATTGAATCCTCCCCCTCCTCCCACTATATATATTCTATCCCTGATTCCCTTCCCCTGTTTTTGGATTTATTTAGAGTAGCATTAGATTGATTTAGGCGAGCTATCTGTATCCCGCCCTCCCGAAAAAAAAATCTGGATGGATAGATGTAGAAGTTAGCTTAGTTATAGAGATAGTGTGTACTGATTCAGTTTTATAGTGTGTTTGTCGGACAAGGCCTTTGTAGTTATTAGATATTCCATTTAGTTCCACAGGTTTTAGAATAGGTAATAGCAGTTAGATTTAGTGCAGATAGATAATATTAGATTAAAAAATTGAATAAAAAAATAATATTTATATATATATATATATATATAATCTTTGTGTGCATTCTTTGGGTTGGAAGACATCGAGAACGGAAGTAGGAGAGGCCGGTCTGCTGCCCATAAGATGGGCAATGGGGCACGTGGCAGAGGTGGTAGGGACTGTGCCAGTGGAGTGGCAGCAGGCAGCAGCAGCCAGAGCCCATCACCATGCTCCAAACTCTACAGGCCTGACTTTTGGAGACATGATATTCCTCCAGGCTCACCAATGTCCCCCATTATTGTTGTGATCCCCAGCAGTCCTCCTGGGGGGCTGCCTGCAATTTGAGACCCTGTTGGCACATCTTGGGGCTAATACGCTACATGTGCTGCTGCCGTCAGGTAGGGATCTGACAAGCTGTATATACAAACATATAGTGAGATTCTGCCACCTGTCAGAAGCAAACCTAACTCTGCCAAACTGAACCGAACGCTCGAAACCAAACTCGTTTTTGGACCGAACGGCCGAACATCTGAATCGTGTACTCTTCGCACATCCCTATCAATAACCTTCCCTAAAAAGGTTAACCTAAAAAGGGAAGGTTAGAGACAGGCCGATAGCTGGCAAGGGAGTCAATGTCAAGCGATAGTTTCTTGAGCAGAGGTTGAACCACTGCCTCTTTGAGACAGCCCGGCACTCTGCTCTCCCAAACGGAGGCGCTGACCACCCCAGCCAGCAACGGCCCCATTGTCTCCTGACAAGATTTAATCAGCCAGGATGGGCAAGGATCTAATTCACAAGATATGGCTCTAACAGCCCCAAGAACACCAGCCACATCGGCGGGTGTCTCCGACTGAAATTGATCCCACAAAACCGGACAAGACGGGGCTTCCATAACCTCCAGTTCCCCATATGTATTAATTGTGGCATCGAAGTTGTGGTGAATCCAAGTGATTTTATCCACAAAATAATCCACAAACATGTCACAGTGAGCAGTAGATGACTCCACTCCAGGCGGAGGGAGGCCAGACCGACCAGCCCCCGCACCATCCAGAAAAGCTCAGCTGGACGGGATTTAGCGGATGCTATGAGGGTAGCAAAAACTCCTTTTTTGCTGCACGCATAGCTACGGCATAGGCTCATAAACTGGCTCTATGATGCAATCTGTCTGTTTCAGCATGCAAATGATGCCACTGTCGCTCCAACCACCGTCCTTCTCACTTAAGCTCCTGCAGTTCCTCAGAGAACCAGGGAGGCCTGCGGGGCTGTTGCCTGGGCAGTAAATGCCTAGGAGCTGTCCGATCAATGGCCCCAGTCAGCAAGGTATTCCATAACAAGACAAGGTCATCAATGGAACAGTCATCAAGGTCAGAGGGAAACTCACCAGAGCCTACCAGAACCGATCTGGTTCCATTAGCCTCTGAGGACTGACCATCCGAATTGGTTCTGCACCCTTCCGGAGGCAGACATGTGCCAGGAGCGAGGCTTGCAGGAGGTAATGGTCCATCCATGACAGCTAATTACTCCCCCACTAACGGCACACCCACCTCAAGGTCTAAGGTATGTCCCTGATGTGTCGGACCGATAACTCCTGGAACAGGTCCATGGTTGCCATGGCAGCCATGAACTCATGCTCCACTCCCACAAGGTCAGTGTCAGCGTGAATGTTGAAGTCCCCCAAAACTACAGACTTTGGGGACCGCAACACCACCCCCGACACCACCTCCACTAAAGCATGTAGGGAGGCTGCTGCACAGGTAGGTGCACGGTATACAAGCAGCACTCCCAAACTGTCACCTGCCAAATCAAACACAAGGAGAAGACCCTCAATACCTGAAATGGATTGCACCGGATACCTCCTCACAGTCCAACCCTCCTTAAAAATCATGGCTACACCACCACCCCGTCTGTCCGAGCGCGGCTGATGCTGCATGGAATACCCGGCTGGAACAAGGCCAAACATCCTTTGATGGCTGATCCCTCAGGTCACTTACAGCTAAAGATTTTTGTTGTCTGTACCTATATTTGTATGTTGGGAGTAATTATGAAATTTAGTTTATAATGTTTTATAAAAATGTTTTAAAACCGTTGGGTTCCACCAACTGGACTTGGGAATCCTATTTTTTGGTTTTGTTTTAATTGTAGAGACCATATGGTCAACACAATAAAGCATTTGAATTGAAATTGAACTGACCATATGATATTTTAAATGGCTTTGCTTTCTTTTCCCTCTGATAAAAAAGTGTTCAAGGAAGAATGAGATAAACATTTCAAGGGGGAAGTTATTTATGAATAGGCATTAAAGAGGATAGAATGAGAAAAATAAGTTATTGGACCAATGTCTGTTGGTGTTTTTCCTTCATTGTGTTTGAAATAATTTGAACTGCTAATGACTATTTTCATAACAGTCCCCCTTCCCCGCACCCTGCCAAATGGAAAAAGGCATTATATGAGCAAATCAGAGTTGACCAGGACCAAGATGCAGAGCCTGCTATGGCTTTCATTAACCACAGTGGCATCTGTGACCTGTCAAGAACTTTGTGTTTTTCGGGGGGGTTGGGGGGGGGGAGGAGAGAGAGGGGGGGGGTTGCTGTGTTGGTCCCAAAACTAAGACATGGAGACCGTGTAGTTCAGGTGATGTTTTTTATTGGGCCAAATACCATTGTATGTTTGTATGCAAACTTTCAGGGCCACACAACACCCTTCCCTGGGCAGCCTTAGAGAAAGGGAGAGATATAAATTTAAATAAATGAAACAAGTCAAAACTATGGTCTGAGAATGTAAGACTTAATAAAAGTAATCATTTGAGAGGGTGCGGTTGGGTTTTAAAAAAACAACCAAAAAAGGTGTTTCAATCATTCAAAAACAATGAGGTTTGTAGGACAACAGACTCATTTACAGTAAAAACTCCCCTATCCAGGCACCTCATGGAACCAACAAAGAAATGACCACATTGGGATAGAGCCAGTGTGGTGTAGTGGATAAGGTACTGGACTTGGCCCTGGGAAACCAGGGTCTCAATCCTGCCCCAGCCATGAACTCACTGGGTGGCCCCAGGCAGGTCACAACCTTTCAGTTTCCCATCTTCAAAATAGGAATGTGTGTGCACAGTGTTCCCCTCACCCTTGTCCATCTCAGATTGTAAGCCCACTGGGCAAGGACCGGTCTCTGAAAATCTGTGACTATAAAGTGATGTGTACGCCTAGTAGTAGGGATGGTCGTTAAACATATTCAAAATAAAGGAGGAGGCATAAACCATATCCAAAGTAGAGCTGAAATGAGTCTCTGCTATTATCCAGTGTCTGGCTGGATATCACAGCATCCACTTGGATACTGAATGTCATCCAGTTTAGTATCCAGGGTCATCCACCAGCTATCCGGTTAATCAAATTACATTTTACCAGCTATCATTTACCACTTTACCATTTGCTTTAAAACAAACAAACAAACAAAAAAAACAAACTCTCTCCCTCTATCTAGATTGGTTTGGTTATGCAGTAAAGAGGCAGGCCGTTTTTACATGGACTGGGGTGGGTGGGTGTTTTGGCATGGCGGGTGTAGGCGGGTGTGTGCCCATTTACACGGACACACACCCACCTCCACCTACCCACACCCACCTCTACCCACGGAGCAGCCTCCATTCTGTCGGAGAGCTCCGTGGGTGGAGGTGGGTGTGAGTAGGCATGCGGTGTGTGTTGGTGTGTGTACAGTGGGAACACACACACACACACACACACACACACACCTGCCATCTATGGCGTTTACACGGGCGCACACTCACCACACAACCATCCCCCCACCCACCAGCAACCATATTGATGGACTGCCCCCCCCCACCGCACACCCACCCGAACACCAAGCGGGGGTGGGTGGGGGGCAGGCAGACACAGATCATGTAAAAAAGGCCGTAAAGGCAATCTCGGCCCCAAGCCAAATGAGGGACCACAATTTGTGGATTTCCCGCTAAAAAAAACCTCCCCCCATGGAATCTCCTGCTCCACTCCTCCCTGCACAGAATTCAAGCCTGTGCAGGGGAGGGAGCAGAGCAGGAGTGTGCATGGAGGAAGGGGAATGGAAAGTTTGGGGCTCTGGCTGCCAGGGGATTACCTCTCCCCCTCCTCAGTCCAGCAATTCACCCAGAAGCTGCAGAAGGAGATTCTCCGGCCAGTCTGCTTGCTCCTTCTCGCCACTTCTGGCCCCTCCCAATGGGCCTCCCAGGGCAGTGCAGCTGGATGATGTCATCTGGCCCCATCGGGAGGATCTGAGAAAGGGGACAGAAGGAGCCAGATGGCTGGCCAGAGAAGCTGCTGCTGCTGCTGCTGGATGACTTGCTGGGGGTGGGGGAGGCAATCCATAGATGGCTTTCCTGCACTCCTTCTGACTGCTTCCTGGCCCCACCTCCAACAGGGTCTCCCAGGGCAGCACGGCTTGATGATGTCATCCTGCTGCGCTGCCTTAGGAGGCCCCATGGGGCAGGAAGTGGCCAGAAGGAGCCAGTCAGAGAAGTTGCTGCAGCTACTGCCACCACCAGGTGAGTTGCTAGACTGGGGAGGGTGGAGGAGGAGGCAACCTCCAGGAGCCCAACCACCCAACCTAGCCTGTCCTGCTCAGCTGGAGCCTGAGCACTACCACTGCCCGCCCTCTCCCCAGCTGGGCCAATCAGAAACACAACTGGCCAGGCTGACTAAGGGGCAGGTAGCAGCAGTGCTCAGGCTCGTGCTGCTGCTGCTGCTTAGGCCCAAGCAGACTGGAGAAGGTGGGAGGGAAGGCAACCCCCACCCACCCAACCCAGCCCAAGCCCAGCGTGATGTGGGTGTGGGACAGGGACCTGCAGAATGGGATGCTGAGGCAGGTCAGCAGACTCGCAAGGATTTTTTTAAAAAATAAAATAAAATAGGAAATTCAGTAAACAGTAACTCAGCAAACACTAATATCTGGTATACCAGTTTGGCGGTTACTGGATAGTAACTGGATAACCACCAAGCTATCAAGAATACCAGACAGTAACTGCAGATACTTTTGTTCCCTATCTGTTTCAGCTCTAATCCAAAGTAAAGAAGGATCCAGCTATGGGAGGTCTGGATAATATGCTGTCCAGACCAGGCCAGAGAGGTTAACCTTACATCTACATAGAGACTCCAAGTCCTAGAGCACATTGGAAGGACATAAAACTCTCAAAATTCTCTAACGTTCCGTAAGGTCTAACTTACCTGAGAAGCACTTAGGTGCCAGAGAAAGTCTAAGAGAGTTAAAGTGTTCATTACAGCATATTGTGTGCGGTGCACTCTTGGTAACTTCATCTCATTGATGGTAATCACATGACTAGACTGTCACCCCTTTAAAACAGGGAAAATATCTTCTTCTTTTTTGCTAGTAAATGCCAAGGGCATGACTGACAGTCAAATAATAATAATAATTTTGCTAGTTACAACACTGCAGAAAGGCCTGTCAAAACAATTGCTCTCGTATAGAATTTCTTTTGGTTGTAAATATTGCCCTATTTTTAAAGCCATCTGAGTCTGTGACTTGGCACCACTCTGTTTACAACCGAGTTCTCTCCCATTACAAAGCTATCTTGTTTTGCTTTTTATTTTGACATTTAAAGAACTGAGACTCACTGGGGCATAAAGAACAATTGTACATAATAACAACATGCTATTGTTTGAACAAGTCGACATCCAAATGCGGCTTTTCTTTTCTCAGTCAGATACCTGAGCCTGAGGTAAATTAATTTCTCCCATACCAAAGCACAAGCTGCTAGACAAGCGGTGTCAGGCAACCCCTCCTTCCTCCCCATCTTGTGTAGTTCCATTGATTCACACCAAGTTAGGATCTGGCCTATGGGAACATTTAATGAGTCACTGGTAATTAGAAGCCACATCAAATTCTATTGCACATGCAGGGCCGGCCCCAGACATGTGCCAGATGTGCGGCTGCACATGGCCTCGCAGCAAGCTGAGGCCCTGTGCTTGCATGGCTGGGAAGCAGGCTACAGCCAGCTTCTCCCCCAATAAGTTCTTCTGCCTGCCCTCCATGGCTTCGGTTACCATCCCTCACCTGCCTCTGCCTCCTAGTAGTGTTGCAGGAGCAGCGGGACATGGGGACACCGATTGGGCTCAGAGATAAAGCTGTTTGTTTACAAACAACTCCTCCCCATGTGAGTGATCAGAAGGTTGTTACCTTGTAAAGAAGGTTCTTCAAGATAGCTCCCAACATTTTCACAACTGGGTTGTGCACGCTCACCCTGTTAAAATAATAGACCACATGATGGCCTCGAGCTCCTCTAGTATAAAAAGCACTCTCCCTCTCAGAATGACAGTTCCTTCCAACCCTTTCTAGGAATGTAAGAAAAATATTCCATGTGAGGCTGGAAGGGTGGGTGCTGTGAGAATGTTTGGAGCCATCTCAAAAACCTTGTTTACAAGGTAACAACCTTCTGTTCTTTGATTGGCTCCTCACACACGATTTTCACATGACTCTGCTGGGTGGGAGGTCCATGGGAACACTGCTGCGTGGGCGGGGCATGCACACGGTCACACACGCATCCCCACTCACCCCCCACTCATCCACACCCATGGAGTAACCGCCGTTTCCCCCAGTTGCTCCGTGCATGGGGACAAGTGGGGGGTGAGTGGGGATGCGTGTTAGGCAGGTGTGCACGCACTTCCACTCACCATGGGCGCATGCACCGCGTCATTCACAAGGGGCTCCCCCAACCATGAAGACGCAGAAATCTGCATGTTCATGGGTAGGAGAGGCCTGTGGGGGGCAGCGTGAATTGATTATATGGTGCGGGGATGCAAATGAACTAGTTCTTTTATATATATTATATATATATAACCAGTTCAGTTGTACCCCCATAATCAATTCATGCTGCCCTCACCCCATAACCAGTTCATTTGCATATATATATATTTTCATGGCATATTCATGCCATAATGTGCTTAATAGGCAAGCTGCATTTTGGGTGTCTTGTGGGTTTGATAGCAGCACCCTTGGACTGATCACACCATGTGCGTGCACAAGGCACAGGTGGCACTGGCAGCAAGAAGTAACAGGCCCAGGAGGCCAGGCTGGCTAAGCTCACTCCCTCCTTCCCAGTAGGGCAGTAGATGCAATCAGTCTCTCTGTGCCTGCTTCACTTCCCGCCCGGCTGCCCCTGCAGTGGAACCACTCCTGGAGTGGTGGTAGACGCTCAGCTAGGGAGGTGGGGAGCGATAGCATTGGGAGGCCATGCTTGTCTATGGCTGCTCGGAGGGTTGGAGAATGGGAATCCTTCCTGTCCAAAGGGAGTAGATTTTATGTAAATTTACACCGTTGCATAATTAGGTGGGGCCTAATTATGCAAATTAGGCCCCACACCAAGACTTCTCACATGGCCTCATAAACCCTGGGGCCGGCCCTGTGCACATCGAGGAGGTCGGTGAGGACAAGCACACACCAGTTGATCTGGCCAAATGATGTAAACTTTACTTGCAACTTAGGGTGGAAACAGACACATGGGTGACAGGAAACAACAGACGCCACTCTCTGGGTCGGGGAGGTGTACCGCCCAAACATGCCCATGACCGGAGAGTTGTCTCGCCGCCCATACACCCCAGGTAGGGCAGGGGGTCACAATAGACATGTGGGCAGCTGGCCTTGTCCCGCTCCCAGTGCCCTGCCCCCCACCATGATGGGCAGTCATGGCGCCCAGCCTCGCAGCGGGGTTGGCAGGGTCAAACAGAGGCATGGCTGGCCCTTAGCCCAGGATACTCTGGGGGACACATTCTGGGGCAGCCACCTACCTGCCCTGGGACAGTAGTAGTGGTCAGGCAGGGAAGAAGACATGCGCTGAGTCCTGGGCCATAGGTGGCGGCTGTGGTGAGGAGTGCCTTTCACCAGTTACATTTGGTGTGGCGGCCACGTCCATATGTCTTGGACTCTGACCTGACCACCATCATCAATGCCTTCATCACCTCTAGACTGGACTATTGCAATGCACTCTACATGGGGCAACCTTGGGTGACAGTCCAGATGCTGCAGCTGATGCAGAATGCGGCAGCCCATCTCCTTACGGGGACGGGTAATCACGAGCACATTATACTGGTGCTCCATTCTCTGCACTGGCTGCCTATTGTCTTCCAAACCCGATTCAAGGTGTTGGTGTTAACCTATAAAGCCCTGAACGGCCTGGGCTCTGCTTACCCACCCAATTAAGCTCTCTCCCTCCCCCCCCCTCTCTCTCTCTCTCTCACACACACACACACACACCTTTTTTTGCATATCTCCATGTCTTTTCAGCAGGCCTAAGACTTACAAATGACTTTAAAATGGGAGAGTTAATTAACACAAGAAAAGAAAAGAAAGTCGAAGAGCAGCCCAGAAGGATTAGGACAATAGGGAGCAGCAGGTGACTAAGTATTGAGACTTTCTCCCAGAGAGAGAGGAAATTAACAGCACAGATAAAACATGGTGTGGATGGATGTAACCAAGCAACTGTATCCATCTCATTAGAGCTAGTTCATTTTCATCTTCTCTCAAAAATTCTGTTCTAATATTACATTCTCATATAATCAAGCACTATATAGTCTCTCTTTGACTAATGAAGTGGCATAAGTCTGCTCAAGAAATGTAAGAATTTTAATTTGCTCTCAACTGCATAACTATATTGGGCATAATAATGCCTTAACTTTGCTGGGAATTCCCATAGAGTTTGTGTTATACATGTGTAACCCATGCCTTGCTGAACAGGGGCCAGATAGCATAGATCAGTGTTGCAAAATCTCATGGTTTTATAGTGAGTCTTGTGGTTCTGGGTGTTTTTCTTGAAGCTGTAAGGCACCTGAGGTTATACAGTTTCATGGGTACAAACAGATGTGATGGGGGCCTGGGACTCACCTGCTCATCTGTTCTCACGCCACCAAATGCTGGCCCGGCACTGCCCCAGGGTGGGTAGGTAGCTGGCCTGGGATTACATCCTCAGGAAAATCGCAGCGCCGCCATTTTGGCCTATAGGAGTGTCAGATAAAAAACATCCACGGGTGGCAGCCCTAAGCGCATCCCAGGCCAAGGGCTGCCCAGTCAGGCCACTCCAGACCACTGTGGGCCAGCACATTTGTTTGGTGCCCCTCCTCAACTCGAGGAATAGTGGCCACAGTTTCCTGTCCCAGGCCGGGGAGCTGCCTCACCACCTGCATGTTTGTTTTTACCCCATGAGAACTTTAGCTTTCATTTGAAAGAGTCAAGGTTCTAGCCCTTATGGTTGTGGAGAAGCGTTTGGAAAGTTGAAATAAGAGGTTTGTCTGGACTTGGAGTCAGGCAGAAGGAGAGGCAGGACAGCACCTTCGAGATTAAATAACAGTAGAAGGTACAAGCTTTTGTAGGCAACAGCCACCTGATGAAATAGGTCATTGGCTACGAAACCTCATGCCTCCTTTATAAAGTAAATACACCCCAAAGCTTAAAAAAACAGAAAGTAAACAACAGAACCTCCAAACTTATTATCTTGAAAATCTCATGATTTTTTGTCTAACCTCATGATTTTGTAGGATGAATTATGATTATTAAATGTTCAGGACTGGCAATACTGATGAAGTCACAGACACTACCTTTCAATCCTATCCTTTTCTTGCAGTGGCAACTTTGTGGCCCACTTGTTTTCTTGTATCATGTTGCCCCCACCAGGGGCAAACACATTCCATTTTGACCAGTAAAAAGTGTGCGTGTAGGGGGACACACACACTTTTTACTGGTCAAAATGGAATGTGTTTTGTTTGCACCATGTTGCTCATACAGACAGGATGATAAGGCCCTCAGGCTTCTCCTCCAAAATTAAACAGGCCAAGAGCGCTTGGGGAAGCAAATTACTTGCTGCCCGCTAACAGGGATCATCTTGCCTCTGCTTCAGTAATCTATGCCTGTTCTCACCAGGCTATCAGACCTGAATAATTTTAAATGGGCATTTCTGTAAAGAGAGGAATCATCTCTCTCTCATGTCAGCACAGCAGGAAAACGTTCCACCCAGTAGACATGAGAGATGGGAAGGCAGAAATCAAAAGGAGAGAGCAGCAATGGGAACTGGAAGAGATTTTCAGTTGCCAATGGGGATTTTTAATAACATCATGACAAAGCTACGGTTGAGAAATACTGCAGCGAGAAATTATTAATGCCAGTGGGAAGGACCAAGCCCCAGAAAGCATGACTATTCTTAGGTAACCTGATGTGATTGCAAAACCTGGATACGAGTCCTTGTATTGCCTCTCCTCCAAGAACTGACAGGATGAAGCGAAGAGAAGGGGTAATGATTAGAAGTAACTGTGGTGTCTGAATAATAGGATTACTGAAGGTAAAGGGAGAATGAAGACAATCGTTTAGTGGGGATTGTGGTCCCTGCTCTGCTTCAGGCTGGCAGGAGATAACAGATTCCATGCTATTAAATGAGCCTACACCGTTTTCAACATTTTGTCATGGGACTACCATAGCCCACTTGACGACACACTGTGTGTTTTTACACACACATTTCTCCTGCATGTTTGCTGTTACATTCTGAACTTTCTGTGTGTCTAAATCACTCATCCAGATGTTAAACATCTGGATCTTTGAACTTCTGCAAAGAACTTCTCCCAGAACTTGTGTGTGTAAAATATTCTCCTGGTAAACTGCTTTGCTCCAGGCAGCTGTGGTCACTTGGTTTCCATGGCAGCCTCTCACGTCTACAGCTGTGGCTACTTTAGGCTGCCTCAGGGCAGTGCGTGTGTGAAGAATGGATCCAGGAACTGCCTCAGGGCAGTGTGTGTGTGAAAAATGAATCCGGAACTTACTTGTGGACTTGTAAACCCAGAAGATTGAAAAATACGGAACGTTAACATGTGTGTAAAAATGCCCACTGTGTAGCTAAGGATCCATGCTGCAGTTTGACATTGGAGGAATAAGATCTCATAATTGTTGCTATGGAGCATTGCTCTAGGGTTCCTCAGCAGGGAAGAGATTCCTATGCGGAGTAAGGCTGCCTCTGCTTCTTTAACCCTCTTTGGAGCTTCCCTGTAGCAGGGGTGGGGAAGCTGTGGCTAAAGAGCTAAATCTGGCCCACAGCTGTTTTTTATTTGGCCCTTTACCAATTCCCCTGATGCGGCCTGCAGATCCAGTCTCTACCCTCAAGCACAGAATGAGTGAGCTGTGGGGAGCAGAGATGAGGGCATGCACCCCTGAATAGGGTGGGGATGGATCAATAGCGTAGAGTCATGATTTGGGGCCATCCCCTTTCTGAGCACGCCTCTTTAGAATTCCTGCCCTCAGCAGCTTTTGGACCTGTGGTTGGAGCTTCTGCTGATTTTCAGCGTGGCCCAAAAATGGGACATGGTTCTACACCTCCGCCCCCTGCAGCCTTGTCCATTCCACAGTGCAGTATCCACAGGTGAGAAGTGCAAAAGCATCATCATGGTCCTCCAAGGCAGAGGACATGGGGGTGTTTCTTCCATCTGCAAACTCCTGGTTCTCATGAAGATACCAACAACAAGTCTCTCTTTAATAGAGGAACTGTTCCTCTCAGCTCCTCCTTCCTCCCCCAAAAGTAACAGATTTTTTTGTTTGTTCTCCAAGTACTTTTAGAGGATCCACCGCTAGTTTCTATTCATGTATTTTTTCCTTCTCCCTTCTGCACCCGCTTTTTAAAACTGTTTTAAATGGACTTCATATGGATTTTAAGTTATTTAGATGTTTTATTGTATTTTTAATGTTATGACGTTCTCTGAGCACCATCCGGAGGAAGGGCACTATACAAATAAAATTGTTTGTTTATTAATAATTACTAATGACTAATGATTAATGACTAATGAATAATAATTAATTATCGTCACCCCTAAGTTGTAAGCAGGAGACTTTGGACTACTGAAACCTAGAGTTTCTCCAATAGGCTAAACCCAGCTCTAGGTTAAAGGAAGTCTCATGCTTCCAGCTCCAGAAACAGAATGAAATCACCAAGGTCTCTCATGCGAACAAGGGAGAGAAGCTGTGTCACAATGCAAAAGCTATGCCAGTCAATTGAAACTTGGCTCTGTGAGGTCCTGAACACCTCCTGAGCCCCCTCAGCACCCCACAGAAATGTGTGTCGACTCCGAGGAGAGGGGATGCTTAGCATCTTTGTGGTACATATTTATGCTGCCTGCTGCTCAACATGTGCATAGTACTTATATCGAGGGTAGGGAACCTTTTCCCTCCCGGAGACATCTTGAAAATGCGTACAAGTTCTAAGGGCTGCATAGAAGCTGGAGTGGGAGTGCTTATGGGGTGAAGACAGGAAGGAGTTCAGATCTATGGATCTGTGCCATGGAACCATCTGCTGTCCTTGTGTGCACGCCCTCATTTCTGCTCCCTTACCCAACCAGAGCTCCGTCTTTTCAGTGCTTTAGAATAGAAACTGGATCCTGAGGGCAGATGAAGGAACTGGAAAGAGACCACGTAAAAACTAGCTGTAGCATTTGGCCCCTGGGTCTGAGGTTCCCCATCCCTGACTTATACCCTCTCTATATACTTTTGGATTATGATTTGAGTAGTAGATGAGCAGGTTTTTATTGGTATATCTGTATAGTAGAGTCATTTTTATTCCGTTAAATCAAGGATTTGTTCAGGTTTGTACTAAAATTTGGACAAATGCAAATATCCCCCAATGTGTGGAGTTCTGTACAAACTGAATGTAAATTGAGTACTTATCATATTACTACTACATAAACACAGGGTCTGATCCAGCTCCCATTGAAGTCAATGGCAAAATTCCCAATGACTACATGGGGAATTAATTGGCCCTACAGGGCACATTCCTCACTCATTAATAAGTTTAATGAGTTTTAAATAAGTTTTTAAAATAAATAAAAAAATATATTAATTAAAATGTATGGGAGTTTTGCCATTCATTTCAATGGATACAGAATGGGAGTTTTGCAATTTAATACCCCGCCTCTCCTGCCTCAGGCAGCTCGGGGGGGCTTACATCTCCAGTATAAAACATATAAAACAATATAAAACAGCAACTCTCTCTAAAAAAAACACATTTTACCACCACCACCTATAACAACCTCCTATTCATCCTCTACATCTTGCTGCCAGAAAGCGAGCAAATTCGAGCAGAAGCGGACCTCTGCTGGAAATGAGCTCCACAGCAACGGAGCAGGCGCCAAGAACACCCCCCTCATAGTGGTCACCCGAGGAAAATGGGGGACCTCCAGGAGGGCATCCCCAGATGACCGCAGGGGCTGCCCAAGGGCATGGGGGATGAGGTGATCCCTCAGGAAGGTAGGACCCAGACCTTTTAAGGCTTTATAGGTCAACACCAGCACCTTGAATTGGGCCCAGAAGACTATAGGTAGCCAGTGCAGTGCACAAATAACTGTAGTAATGTGCTCATGACGACACATCCCCATAAGCAGATGGGCCGCCACATTCTGCATGAGCTGCAGCCTCCAGACCATCACCATTGGCAGCCCCACATAGAGCGCATTGCAGTAGTCCAGTCTCGAGGTAACGAATGCATAGATGACGGTGACAAGGTCCCAATCCGAAATATATGGCTGGAGCCATCTTACCAGATGTAATTGGCGAAAGGAGCTCTTAGTCACAGCCACCACCCAGACACCCAGACACAGCTGGGGATTCAGGACCACCTTAAGGCTCCAAACATGAGAGGCCAAGGGAGGGCAAGTCCCATCAGCAATGGGTATCTCACTCTTGCCCAGATCACTGACCCTGACAACGAGCATCATCTCCATCTTATCGGGATTCAGCTTCAGTCGACTCAACTTCATCATCCATTCCCCCACAGCTGCCAGACATCGGGAAAACACTGAGACTGCCAGGCCTGGGTTGGATGAAAAAGAGAGGTAAAGCTGGGTGCCATCAGCATACTGATGACACTGAACCCCAAACCTGCACACGACCTTCCCCAGCGGCTGCATATACACATTGAACAGGAGGTGAAACAGAATAGAACCCTGCAGGGCTCTACAGGGAAGGCCCCTGGGGGATGATGAACAATCCCCCAGTACCACCCGCTGAGATCTTCTGACTAGGAAGGAATGGAACCATTGAAGAATGGTCCCATCCACCCCAGCTAGGTCCCACAGACGACTCACCAACACCTCATGATCAACTATGTCAAATGCTGCTGACAGGTCCAGTAGAATCAGCAGGGCCAAATTGCTCCTGTCTAACTCCATCCACAGGTCATCGACCAAGGCCACAAGCACAGTCTCGGTGCCATAACCTGGATAAAAACCAGACTNACCGCCTTTAACATTGCCACCATTTTGGTTAAGAGTGATGGCCATTTTGCGCAGGTGCAAAATGACCCCAGTGGCCATTTTGCACATGCACAGTTTGGAGCAGGAAGGACGTCACAGCAAGGGAGCCTGCCGGGAACTCTATAGCAGCGGTGGTGTTTCAATCAAGCTCTCCAAGGCTGGTAAGGACACTCCAGGGCCCCAGAGGATGGGGGTGGGGAGAAATATGGATTCAAAACTCGGATCCATAACTGGGAGACCTAAATTACCGGTCACTTTGAATTAACCTGTAACGGCCTGGAATTCCCATGAATACTACACGAGCCCCCCCAACACATAGGGACCATCTGTAAACTAGAAATAACCATATATCTGTAGTATATGGGCCTGCAGGACCTACAGTGCAGTGAGCCCCTGCTCCCAAAGGGAATTATTATGTTTAACTGAACATCAAATATTAATTAGGGTAATGTATTCTTTTTTTCCAGCATGTCAGCAAGTGTCTGTCAGACATACATTAGAAGGGGGACCACATGACTATTCTGCAAAGAGCACCAACATCTCTGCCAGATCCAGCACTGATTATTCACAGTGCTTAATTTGTGAAAAATTAATTGCCAGACTTCTGCTCCAGAGTTTGTCATGGCAGGGAACAAGGGTTGCCATCTCTTGTGATTTGACCCTGAGACTTCCATAGGCCAAAATGGAGTCTCAGGGTCAAACTGCAAAAAAGTGGCAATCCTACAGGGAACTGAACCCTAGCTTCCAGCTAGCACCCCAACTACTGGGCCACTCTACTGACCTACAGCAGAATATAGGACAGGAGTTCTTCTGATTTAAACTATACTATGACCAATACAGTGGGAGGGGCAGGAAAGTCATTAACAAAAGCCAGATAAATTATCCAGGTTCTTTTCTGGCTTTTGTTTCTATCCCTGAAATGGCCAATATTAGCCTTTTCCTGTTCTCTCACATTCTGGAGTGCACATTCCGACTGGGAACATTTCCAGGGGCTCAGCCTCCACTCCCTTGAATATAATTGCCCTGGCAAGCCCTTCCACAAATTAAGCCCCATGTATTCACCTTTCAAAGACTGCTGGGTGCCGACAACTATCTTTTCTCACAACTTCCCCATCCAGCTTGTTCTCTTTTACTTCTAGAAATGGATAACTACTTCCCAAACACACACACACACAGCCAAATACCTGCTTCTAACTGCCCTGCTCTCTTACACTAATCTCCTAAAGATTCACAGCTCCCTTCAATAGAACCAAACTGTTTACCTGGGTGTTAAGCATTTCTTCCCCATAAAAAAAAAAATTGAAGACATGGAAAGACAAAACAGTGCTTTACAAAAGGCATGGGAGTAGGAGTCAGGAGTCTCAAAGTCTAGCCACAGCTCTGCGCAATATTGAAATGCAAGTGTTGCTACATCTACCTGCATTTCAATTCCCACATCTGTAAAATAGATACTGATCCCATTTTGTAAAACACTTGGAGATCTATGAATGATTAAAAATCTTATAATATAAGAGAAGTATTAGGAGAGTGAGCTATTATCATTTGAAATACAAAGAAGAAGGTCTAACTCAGAGCAGAGTTCAGGCATGTAATCATATGCTCAAAGTGTTGTAATAATATTTAAAATTATTACAGTGGGTGTAAGAATATTTTAAAATATATTGCTCTTTACATTTGAAAGCTCTTTACAAATATCAGTTCAACTTAGTTTGCAATATACCAGTGTAGCCTACTAAAGTGTTGGGCTAAGACGNACCCATTCAATAACCTTCCTTAAAAAGGGAAAGTTAGAGACAGGCTGATAACTGGCGGGAGAACCAATGTCAAGTGACAACTTCTTGAGCAGGGATCAGACCACAGCCTCCTTTAAGCAATTTGGCACCTTGCCACCACCCCCTAGCCCCAGGGAGGCATAGATCACCCTAGCCAGAAATGGCCCCAATGTCTCCTAGTTGGCCTTCACCAGCCAGGAAAGACAAGGACTAGTTCACACATAGTGGCTCTGACAGACCCAAGCACATCCTCCGCATCACCAGGCAGCGTCAACTGAAACTGGTCCCACAAAACACGACAAGACCCTGCTACTGCCTCAGAAAAGGCAGAGCAGAGTCGAAGACATGATGAATGCGAGCAATTTTATCTGCAAAATACACCATAAATATGTCAGAGTGGGCACTGGCTAACTCCAGTTCCAGGTGGAGACAGGCCAGACTGACCAGACCCCTCACTATCTGGAAAAGCTCCGCTGGACGTGATTTAGGAGATTCTATGATGGCAACAAAGAACCTTTTCTTTGCTGCCCGCACAGCTATGGCACAATCCTTCAAAAATAGTTTATGCCGCAATCAGTCGTCTTCAGCATGAGTATGGTGCTACTGACACTCTAACTGCCTCCCCTCATGCTTCCGCCATTCCAGGTCCTCCGTAAACCATGGGGACCTGCAATGCCAAAGCGCAAGAAGCAGATGCCTGGGAGCCACTCAATCAATAGCCTCTGCCAGTAGATCATTCCACATGGCAACAAAGCATCAATCAATCAATGGGCCATCGAGATCCAAGGGTAACTCCCACACAGCATTCTGGAATCCTCCTGGTTCTATAAGTCTCCGGAGGCAGACCAATATAATAGGTCCTATGCCATGCCTGGGGCACAAGTGCATCGGGATGAGAGCCCTCAGGAGGTAATGATCCAATCATGACAAAGTTGACATCATAACACCTCCAATCATAGGACAACCGTCCCCGCGTTGCCCCCCCCCCCATCCTCCCCGTCTCAAGGTTGGTACAAAATACAAAGTCCAGAGTATGCCCCTTCTCATGTGTCAGGCCAATCACAACCCGGGACAGGCCCATGGTTGCTATGGAGGTCATGAACTCCTGCTCTGCCCCACATAGCCTGGCCTTGGCGTGAATGTTAAAATCCTCCAAGACTATAAGCCTGGGGGACCTCAAGATCACCTCCAATATAAGAGCAGTCAGGGATGCTGCTGTACAATGGGGTGCATGGTATATCAGCAGGACTGCTAGTCTGTCCCCAGCCAAATCAAACGCAAGGTGGAGGGAGGCACTCTACACCGGACTCACTGGCAACCCATCCCTAAAAACAACGGCTACACTGCCCCCTCCCCAATCCTGTCCCTCTGGTCTTGTCTGATGCTGCACAGAGCCCCCGGCTGGAACAAAGACCACTTTCAGACATGCCCCTCCCTCCGTGCATATTTGGGCTGCGGGGGATGGGGGGAGGGGGAATGCGCAGCCTGAATATGTGCTGGGATCAGCCGGTCTGAAAGCCTCCCCCGCCATGTGTGAGGCTTTGCCAGTAGAGACCCGCAGGGATGCAGAGCTCGATTTGCTGCTCTCTGCATCCCTGCGCGTCTCTGCCAGTAAAACCCGTGCAGGGGGGGCTTTCAGACTGGCTGATCCCTGCGCATATTCGGGCTGTGCATTCTCCCTCGCAGTCTGAATATGTGCCGGGGGTGGGGGGGGCATGTCTGAAAGTGGCCAAAGTCAGCCAAAAACGGCCGCAACTCATTGTCCAGCCAGGTCTTTGTGATATAAGCAAGGTCAGCAGCTCACTCAAGAAAAGACTCCCGGATAATAGTTGACTTCTTTACTACACTGACCTCGTGCTCAACAGCACCAGTTGCAGGCCAGAGGCCCTCGTAGCCTCACACTCCACTTTACCTGACCGTGGGGAGAGGGGCAAGAGGGGGACAGACACCATTGCCCCTTTGGACCATAATTCCCCCTCCCCAGCACAACCTTTGTTGCTGAAGCCCCTCCCCCCAGCAGTCCCCCCCTCCACCTGGCCCCCATCCTCTAGGGCCAGGTCTGCCAGGGTGATGGAGGGAATCTCCCACCCCACTCCTTTACTCATTCACTACCCAACCCCCCAGCCCCTCCCACTCTCATCGCCCCTGCTCGTACCCCCTCTCTTACAGGGGGGCCATGGCATCCCCCATCCCCACCGAAATCACCCTCTTTCTCCATGCCTAATTCCCCCCATCTGTCTGGGGGGACATGGCACTCCCCCCCCCATTCCCTCTCCACCCTCCT
>QEPC01000385.1:303814-314513 GCA_003113815.1 Sphenodon punctatus
GCCTCCGTCCCTTCTCCCTCGCTGCCCCACATGCCTGGAACTCCCTCCCTGCCCACATCCGCCTTGCCTCCTCCCTCCGCTCCTTCAAATCCATCCTCAAGACCCACCTTTTCCATGCTGCCTTTCCCAATGCCCGCTAGCCTTTCCCCTTACTCTTACTGTCAGCCCTCCTCTGCTGACTGCTGCTACCAACTTCCTTGTAACCAAGCCAAGTATACGCACCTGAGACTTCGCATCTGCCTGAATGTTTGTTTGTCTCCTCCCATGTCTCTCCCACTGTCCCCTCTCCCTGTCTCCCCCCCTTTGTTTTTGTCTTTTAGATTGTCAGCCACAGGCAGGGACCGTGTCTATTTACAGCACCAGGTCATACGACTGGCGCTTTATAAATGTCTAATAATAATAATAATAAGCCAAAATGGGAGTGTCGGGATTAAAACCACAAGAGGTGGAAATACTGGCTTTGCTTGTGCTTTAATGTTCTGTAAGCATAGTTATCTGGACACAATTGTTGTTATGTGACTTTCTGCCTATTCTTTCATTTGTAACAAGAAGAATACATAACACTCTAGATTGTAAGTCCCTCCAGTGAGGGACCCATCTCTAATCGTGACTATTTAGTGCCAGGCACATTGTTGGGGGCTATGTAAATAACAACAACAAGTACATGTAAGTCCTTCCCAGCTAAATTAGATCAGTATTGGGCTGTCTCTTGTGAATTCTGAAACCTCCCCTTCCTCCCTAGCTATATAAAAAACTCTCCTCAGTACCTGTGTTGGGGGTTGTCTTTCCCGTTCTTCACAACCTTATTACTTCACTTCATATTTTCTTTCAAGCGGTAAGTTTTGCTGCAAGGCAAAAATGGGTTGTGCAGATTAAAATGAAACAAGCAGCCCTTTGCACCTTACCTCAGCAATCTTTAGCAAGACCCACTGGCTCAGTTCATGAATATAAATGAGAGATGAGCCAACCACTTCAGAAGAAAATAAGTACCAGCTCCAACAAATGAGCTGAAGCTAAATCTATTGGAACATTCGTCAGCGCATCATCCTGCTTGCTCATTCTAAAGTATTTTCTGATCGCTTTACTTTCTATGTTGTGATAGTCTCGTCCTCTTAGAACATTACAGGGTATCTGCTCCTCTTTAAAAACTGCTCTTTAAATGACAACATAATAGTAAGGATGATCAAGCAGCAATATTCTTAGAACCAGGCGGTTCAGTGTACGGCCCTACTCTAGCCTACACTTTTTCCTGTTTCAATAATTAACATTCTCAAGATTTCAAATTACTTAGAAGTTATGACTAATAGGGTGTGGAACTGGGATGCACTTATGTGAATTTTTCATGACTTCCTTCCCGGTAAACTCAGAGAAATGACATTTCAAGATCTTAACTCCTTATCAAGTTGGCAAAGATCCAGNCCCCTGCTCGTACCCCCTCTCTTACAGGGGGGCCATGGCATCCCCCATCCCCACCGAAATCACCCTCTTTCTCCATGCCTAATTCCCCCCATCTGTCTGGGGGGACATGGCACTCCCCCCCCCATTCCCTCTCCACCCTCCTTCCCCAGCTCCCAACCGTGCTCATACCCACCCGCTCTCCTCTCTCACCTTCGAAAAATCCCTGCCCATGCCTCCCCCTCTCGCTGGGTGGCCGTGACATACCTCCCCATACCTGAACCCCCATGCCTATGCCCCCCTCTCTCACCAGAGGACCATGGCACAACCCCCCCTAGCACCAACCCCTGTGCATGCCCCCCCTCTCACTGGGGGGGGCCGTGGCACCACCACCTCAAAGTTACCCTCACTCAAATCTCCCTCCAGAAACATCCCTCTAAAAATCATTAAAACACAACTACAAGGAATAACACAAAGTACAGAAGATACAGGGCTGCAGCCATAGTGTTCTGATTTTCTTAACATGTGGCAGGTTGATCCTCAAAGTACTCCGCCAGTACAAGCCTCAGTACAACGGGGCTTGTTTTGTGCAATTGAAATAGTTAGAGGATCGGACTACTACCCATGTAATGTTCCATATTAAGGGTTATCTTATGTAAAAACGTATGCACATATAAATATAAACACTGGCAAAATGTTTATATCTTGGATGTCAGATTAGTGGCTCTTCTGCTGGTTTGTGTCTGTGTGTATATATATACAGAGAGAGAGAGAGAGATTTTTTACAAGGGCTTATCTCTTTAGTGTCAGGGATAGTGATTAAGAGTAGGATGTGAGAGGTTGAAATAAGTTACAGTCAGGTGCCGGTTGTTCATTCTGCTTGTCATACTCTTCTGCGTTCTACTGCAATAGTTGTTGGGACACTCGGTGAGGCAAGCACAGAGGTGATGGCCTCGCCCTGACCCTGCTGCAGAAGGATGTTGAGTCTAGAGCTCTTACAATTGATGATAGCTTGGCTCCATAAAAATAATCAGTCAGGTTCCACCTTTAGAACATGGCACCAAAATCTAAATACACTTGTAGCACACTCTGTTAACAACCTGTTAGTGGATATTCTGGGACAGGTCTCCGAGTGATGTAAATGAAGGGAGCTCTGCTTACATAACGTCAGATGACAAGGAGGTACTTCATATTGAGCAGATAACCCCAGACTCTTCAGCCGCAACCTGCAAACCACTTACTCCAGGGGATCGTCTTCCTGAAGCCCACTGTAGGAGAATGGGGGGGAAATAGGATCAGTGGCTATTTCTAATCAGTATTTTTTTAAATTCTGCAAAAACAAGGCCACAATCCATAAACCCATAGGGGTTTAAATAAGACTACTCTAAAGTTGGTGGTTTGTAGACTGCAGCTTTTGTTGTTCTGCAATTAAAAATATTGACTAGAGATAGTCCCTGAACCTATTTTCACCGGTTTCTCCTACAATGGTCTTTCTACAGAAATCAGACTCTGTCTTTGCCAGCTATACAGGGAAGGCATGGCTATGTTTGGGTGTATAGCTGAAAAGTAAAGGGAATGGTTTGTTTCTGCCCTTAACTCAGCCTGAAACCTAAACTTGTTGTTTATACTCAGGTTACGATAGTTCCCCTTTATCAGCAGCTGCAGACGTTTACAGAGTTTGCTGCCTACCCAGGTATGTTATCAAGGCTGCATAGTCACTGCTGGCTGGATTTTCATAGGAAAGTGATTTATGAGCGTGGTTTATTTAGCCCTGTTTTCAGTTACTTCTGCTTGTGGATCAAGATAAATGTTTCTGTTTCCTTTGTGATGTGCAACTTTTAAATGTTTTCAGCCTTTCAGCACCTTTCCCACGATAAAAAGCCTAGGGTCAAGTTTCAGTTGAAGATGACCACTGATTATCTCTAAAATCTTTCTTAGGCCACAGCCCTCAAAACGCTTACCCTGGAGTAGTCCCATTGATTTGAGAAACTCTAAGCGCATTCTTTGTTATCCAGATTTATTGGTTTAAGGAGTTCAGGCACTTAGAGAACAGCAAAGCAATGCAGACAGAGGACAGTAGTTTCAAAGGAAGAACACTTTTCACGATATTCTAACTGCTGAAAGCTTGGATTTTATTTGGCTTGAAGTAGGGTTGCCAGTGCCACTGCTCTGGATTTAACCCAGAGACTCCAGAAGAAGCCCCAGTTTCTCCAAGTCAAACAGGGGCACCTCCAGTAACCTGGAGAAATTGGGGCTTCCAGGGGTGTCCCTGTCAGAAAGGGGGTGGTCCATAGGGACTTTCCCCTCCCTTTCTGACATGGCCCCATCTTTACCTGCTGTGAGAAGTGGAGGTATATCACAAAGAGGCATGACAGGACCTTTGCCTTGCTCCATTTCCAACATGGCTCCTGCCTGATGCAGAGTGTTGTGACATCATGATATCACATGTAAGGGGCAGGNTATTTTATGTGCTTGTTGTAACAAGCCCCGAGTCTTCGGGGAATAGGGCGGGATATGAATCTAAATAAATAAAATATAGTCTACAGGAAGGTAAGTAGCTACCTTTTCCCTACACACTGCAAAGTTAGTAAGTGCAAAATAGGCCACTCGAGAGTGAGAGTGGGGAAGCACAGCGAGAACTTGGGTTGAATGTTGTGTGAGAAGGAAGGGGATGGCACAAGCACATGGGCTTGGTTGGGAAGAAGTACAAAGAACTGAATTAGGGAGCAAGGGAAGCGGTTTTCTACTGCTTACTTTGGCAAGTCGCTCTCTCAGATTCAGTTCCCCATCTGTAAAATGGGAACAACCACCACCTACCTCACAGGGTTGTTGTGGGGATGATCTAGATAAGAATTATAAAGCACTTTGAACACCAAAATCACTATATAAAATAAATAATAAATACAAGGAAGTACAAGGAACTAAATGGGGGAGTGAGGAAAGCTGTTATCTACGGCTTACTGGAGGTTCGGTTAATCATCAATCCTTTTCCATGTTTCCCTGCACTGAACCTCTAACCTTTAGCAATCCCCTTTCATCTCAGTCAAGGCAGCTGTAAAATAAAATACAAGCTCAACGTAAAATGGATGGTGAATCTGAGTTTAGCCACCTTGCATTAAAAAAAGAGAGAGAAAAAGGAGGGGGTGGAGGAGTCCTGTTGATCGTCATGTGATCCTGACAAGAGCAGTGTGTTCGGGCAGCCTGTCTCTCTCACCCCCCAGGGTTTCACATTGTGTTTACAGGCTCCTATTCAGGTTGGGCAAGATGTTGATATCGCCGGGGTGTAGACATTTTAAATTTTATTTAAAAATAAAATTATAGGGCTGAAGGTGTGTTTTCCAACATAATTTGTTCAGCTCTACTTTGGATGAGGTGATTTCTCTCAATGGGTCCCCGAAGAAAGAGAACAGTAAAGAGACGTAGGCCGTTTTTACACGGGCTGCGGCATGGGAGGGGTGGTCGGTGTGCACCGTGGTCTGTGTGTGCTGGGTGGGGGGAGGGTGTAGATGAGCACTCACTCATCTACGCCCACCCCCCACCACGCATGGAGGCACCTCCATTGCCTCCATGCGTGGGGGATGGATGTAGATGGGTGCGCATGCATGTACGCGGGAGCACCCAGGCACACCCACCCATGGCGCAGTTTACATGAGACTCACCCATGCATGAACACCCGGATTTCTGGGTGTTCATATGTTGGTGCCGCCAATCAGCTTGGTTCTGAAAGGCACCTCTGAAAATGTGACCCATGTCCAGGGTTGTAAAAATTCACTTACCTGCTTGCTTCTGGAGAGTATACTTTTTGAGGTGGTGAGTGGATTTTTACAGTCCTGGGGCCACTCCTGGAAAGTAGAATTTATGCCTAGCGAGTGAATTATTGATATATTCTTTTACAGCCCTGCCTATTTGCATACCTGGGAACAGAGGCCCTCAAAATGACTGCACACTCCAAAACCATAGAATGATAGAGTTAAAAGGGACCTCAAGGCTCATCTTGTCCAACCCTGTGCTTGGATGGAGAGTGACTGTCTACAACTACAGCATTTCTCACAGATGGCTGTCCAGCCTCTTTTTTAAAACCTCACACAATGGAGAACCTACAACTTCCCTAGTTAACTTGTTTCATTGCTGCACACACCGAGCCTTATACCTTTTGATCAGCCATCAGAAGATTACCAGTCTCATGAGAACTATCAACATGAACATGAGAACCACCAAACAACGCTAACGTTAATACACAAAATCCCAACCTGTCACTTCCAATAAAGCTCTGCTGCTATTTAAACACAGTGTAGAAAACCTTGAAAAAATACATTCCTACAGCTGGAAAAAATACATTCTTACAGCTGGCAGTTTTTTGTTTTAAATGGCACCTCTTAATCTTGATCTTTTTTTGGCCTGTTGTTATAGGTGTAACTTTATCTCTCCAACACTTAGTTGGAACTTAATTTTTATCTGGACTCTAGGGTGTCCATGTTCAGATTAAACTCAACTACCCAAAATGGCAATATTAGCAGCACTGAAGGAACCCAAAATAGAATGGACTACTCTAGTGCATTTCTAAGTAAAGTAATATCAGAAAGCCACTCCAAGGTTAGACACCCCTCATCCTCTTAACACAATGGAACTACATCTTCCATGAGTCTTCTGCACATCCTAAAAGCAGATGAGAGATGTTAGAATACACACCCTGTTCATGAGAGCTGCAGGTTCCTGCAGGTCTTCCAGGTGCCTTAAAATCAAGGCTTGGATTACATCTCACATTAAAAATAGAATAGAGACAAAGTAGAAAAAGTGATATCTTTTACTGAACCAACTCCAGTTGGTGGTGTTATGCAAGCTTTTGGACCTCACAGGGACCTTTGTCAGGCCTAGTTGTATCCCCAGACCTGCCTGACGAAGGACGCTGTGAGGTCTGAAAGCCTGTATACCTCCACCAACTGGAGTTGGTCCAATAAAAGATATCACTGTACAACATTGTCTCTTTGGCCATTTTTAGACGTGTGCAGCGGTGCCTGCGCTTGTTTTCCAAAAGAACCGGCAGCCCAATTTACACGTGACGCTTCCGCCGAATACGCGCATTCGCGGGCGATGCGCATCCATTTCCGGCCGCATATGACCGGCCTTGATCGCCGACCTGGTCAGTTCGCAGCCGGAAATGGATGCGCATCGCCTGCGCATGCGCGTATTCGGTGGCGGCATCACGTGTAAATCGGGCTGCTGGCTCTTTTGGGAAACAAGTGCGGGCGCCACCGCACACGTCTAAAAACGGCCTTTGCCTATATTTGAGACCAGCATGGCAAACTCTATTTTCTATGCATTAAAAATATAGGGTTACATATTTCTTAGCTTGTTGCCCGTTTTATCAGAGGCGTGCTGTATGTGTCACCTGCCTACGTGACACAAACTGTGTTCTGATGTCCTAGAAACACTGCATGGGAGCTCCCTGGGGTTACTGCAATGGTGATTTCAGTCACATCGGGACAAACCTACTGCCTGGTAACCCTTAGGTGGTTCATGGTTCAGATTCTATGGAAAATATCCAGGGCGACTCTTTTGCAGTTGTCCTTGAGATTACCATTTGATAGGTCTATTCAGACATCAACAGAAACACCATGGCACGGCAGTCCCAGGGTAGCTTCTAGGAGCTGCAACAGGGACCTGTGGGAATTCCTGTGACATTTAAAGGCACCCATAACCACAGCTCTTCCACAGACTGTTGTTTAACATAAATGAGTGCAACCTTTGCAGTTTTGAGGCCTTGGTACTAGATAGTAGGGTTGCACATCTAACGTTTTCTATTAGATAAAAAAATTATCTGTTTGTTTGAATAAGCAAACCCCATTTGTTTGAATAAGCAAACGATTTCCATTTTAAAATCAATTAAAACTTTATTCATTAAAATATATTTGTATAAATTAAAACATAAAAAAATTATCCATTTTCATTTTAAAATAATTTAAACATTAAATTTAAAAAAAAACACTATGCATGCGCTAATGGCCCCCATGTGCAGACTGGCTGCCCTTTTTCAAAATGGCACCAACGCTGCTGGTGCCCTTTTGGCGCGCATATGTATAGCAGCCCAGGTGGTCATTCTGTGCATGCGCTGTGATTTTTCAATTTTTTTTTTTTTTTTAATTACTCTACTGAATTTTTAAATTAATTTTTAATTTAAAAATGGGGGGGACCCCAAAAACAGTAGGGTCATTTGCAAAAAAAAATCCAAAATGCGAAGGGGGTAAATGAAAATGAAAATGATAGGGGTGTCTTTTGCACACTCTTACTATAGCGTGATTATCTGAGTTTGCCCTTGGGAGGGAATGTTGGGACTTGCCCGAGAACACATTTTGGGAGCACGCTAAGGGCATGTCTCCAGTGTGTCTGGGCCCAGGGGAAATCTGGATGGGAGGGTTGTGTTGGAGTGCTTCTCAGACTATGCTGCAAACAAGACACATATCTTCATATATTAGCTCTCTGTCTAACCAACCCTTTAGTTTCTCTTGGTAAAAGTGACTTTTAGCATTTTTCTTTTCTTTTCTTCCAGGATGAGAATGGTGTCAGAAAGAACCTTGTCCTTAGTAGCTCATGTCTCCATTATTACCCGGATGTGTCCTCCAAGGATTGGCTTCACTACTCTTATTCGATTGAACATTAGACTTGCTATAGAATTGAAAGGACAGAATTCCATGGTCCTGTGAAATGTGATTTTTATCTGCATTTCACTTAGGCTACGTATTGGAAAAGGAGAATTATCTTCTTTCTGTAAATCTATATTTATTCTGGACTAATATTTGTTTCCTCATTGGGAATACTGACGTGATGTCTGTTGTATTTCCATGCACCACAGGCTTCCTTGTAGCAAATGGATCAAAATCAGTTTTGAGGAGCAGACAACTACAAGCATGAAGTATAAGGATCTACATGAAATCTAAGCTAATAGGATTTATTTATTTATTTATATGAATATTTTTTAACTCGCTCCCTCCTGCACAGTGGCAGCTCAGGGTGGTGTACATCACACACTCATTACAATAAAATCAACTTAAAAACTACAAAACAATTAAAATACAATATAAAATATAAAATGGACATGGCTTCCAGACAATAAAACAAGAAAACCCTTNGTTTGGGAGGGAGGGTGTGTTTTTATTACTTGATTTAAAATTTGTAGATTTATTTTACAATGTTTTATTGTTGAATTATTTGATTGTGTGCATGCTGTTCACCACCCCGAGCTGCCTTTGGGCAGGAGGGGCAGGATATAAGTTTTGAATAAATAAAATAAATAAATAAATAAATAAATGCCTCATTCAGATTGCATTGGAAGGGATATTTCTCTTTGATTTGTGAAATCCAAAAAATTGTAGACAGACCTTCCAAGTTTTGCCTCCAATCTCTGCATTCTAGCTTCCTTGCTTCACCAGGATCCCTGCACTTCCTACTTCCCAGGGCCAAATCCAGAATAGTGCAGATGATGCCCAGGGGTCCCCAATATATGGGCTCTCTGAATAAACTTGAAATGACAACATGAGTGTGAGACACAGTGGTGTAAAATACTGGCCCAGAGAGACTTAAATCTGCCCACCCCCACCCCAGCCTGTGAAGGGCCTCTGGTAGTTCAGGAGGTGTGGTGTGTCTTTAGGATCAATTCTGTACCAAAAGAATGATACACTTTGAAGTACTGCTTGCTTTTGTAACAATTGTACTGAGTTCCTGATCTCTAGTCTATGAAAAGTATTTGCAGAGACCAACTGTTATTCTCATAATCAAGCACTAGGTGGTAATGCGCAGGAAAACAGTGCCTGAGGCAGCTATCAACATAAATAATTGTATGGATACTAGGGTGAAATTACGGATTCAGATCTTTTATGGATTAGGATCTGCAATTACTGAATTTATTTTCAGATTTGTTTTTACGGATTCATTTTTTCCTATTGAAGTTAACGGGAAAAAACTGATCTGTACACCAATCACCCAACCCCCATTCCCTGGGGTCCTGGAGCGTACTTATGAGCCTCAGAGAGCTTGACTGAAACACCACTGTCACCGTGGGGGCTCTGGCAGGCTTCCTTGCCACAGTGTCTTCCCTGCTCCAGATTGCGAATGTGGAAAGCGGCCACCGCCTTTAACATTGCCACCATTTTGGTTAAGAGTGATGGCCATTTTGCGCAGGTGCAAAATGACCCCAGTGGCCATTTTGCACATGCACGGTTTGGAGCAGGAAGGACGCCACAGCAAGGGAGCCTGCCGGGAGCTCTATAGCAGCGGTGGTGTTTCAATCAAGCTCTCCAAGGCTGGTAAGGACACTCCAGGGCCCCAGAGGATGGGGGTGGGGAGAAATATGGATTCAAAACTCGGATCCATAACTGGGAGACCTAAATTACCGGTCACTTCGAATTAACCTGTAACGGCCTGGAATTCCCATTCCTAATGAATACTACACGAGCCCCCCCAACACATAGGGACCATCTGTAAACTAGAAATAACCATATATCTGTAGTATATGGGCCTGCAGGACCTACAGTGCAGTGAGCCCCTGCTCCCAAAGGGAATTATTATGTTTAACTGAACATCAAATATTAATTAGGGTAATGTATTCTTTTTTTCCAGCATGTCAGCAAGTGTCTGTCAGACATACATGACTATTCTGCAAAGAGCACCAACATCTCTGCCAGATCCAGCACTGATTATTCACAGTGCTTAATTTGTGAAAAATTAATTGCCAGACTTCTGCTCCAGAGTTTGTCATGGCAGGGAACAAGGGTTGCCATCTCTTGTGATTTGACCCTGAGACTTCCATAGGCCAAAATGGAGTCTCAGGGTCAAACTGCAAAAAAGTGGCAATCCTACAGGGAACTGAACCCTAGCTTCCAGCTAGCACCCCAACTACTGGGCCACTCTACCGACCTACAGCAGAATATAGGACAGGAGTTCTTCTGATTTAAACTATACTATGACCAATACAGTGGGCGGGGCAGGAAAGTCATTAACAAAAGCCAGATAAATTATCCAGGTTCTTTTCTGGCTTTTGTTTCTATCCCTGAAATGGCCAATATTAGCCTTTTCCTGTTCTCTCACATTCTGGAGTGCACATTCCGACTGGGAACATTTCCAGGGGCTCAGCCTCCACTCCCTTGAATATAATTGCCCTGGCAAGCCCTTCCACAAATTAAGCCCCATGTATTCACCTTTCAAAGACTGCTGGGTGCCGACAACTATCTTTTCTCACAACTTCCCCATCCAGCTTGTTCTCTTTTACTTCTAGAAATGGATAACTACTTCCCAAACACACACACACACA
>QEPC01000385.1:321616-352797 GCA_003113815.1 Sphenodon punctatus
ACATTAGACTTGCTATAGAATTGAAAGGACAGAATTCCATGGTCCTGGGAAATGTGATTTTTATCTGCATTTCACTTAGGCTACGTATTGGAAAAGGAGAATTATCTTCTTTCTGTAAATCTATATTTATTCTGGACTAATATTTGTTTCCTCATTGGGAATACTGACGTGATGTCTGTTGTATTTCCATGCACCACAGGCTTCCTTGTAGCAAATGGATCAAAATCAGTTTTGAGGAGCAGACAACTACAAGCATGAAGTATAAGGATCTACATGAAATCTAAGCTAATAGGATTTATTTATTTATTTATATGAATATTTTTTAACTCGCTCCCTCCTGCACAGTGGCAGCTCAGGGTGGTGTACATCACACACTCATTACAATAAAATCAACTTAAAAACTACAAAACAATTAAAATACAATATAAAATATAAAATGGACATGGCTTCCAGACAATAAAACAAGAAAACCCTTCCACCCCACCTACCTTCCCCTCTCCCCAAAGGCCCGGTGGAACAGCCAGGTTTTACAGCATCTACAGAAAGAGGGGAGGTCTGGGGATACGCGGACCTCCAACGGGAGGGAATTCCACAGCCGAGGCACAGCCACAGAGAACGCCCTTTGTGCTGTTGCCACCCAGCATACCCGGGGACTTCAAGCTGGGCATCCTCGGCCGACTGCAAGGGCCGCGAAGGAATCCGGAGTCTGAGCCAGTCTTGCAGGTAAACAGGACCCAAGCCATTTAGGGCTTTGTAGGTCATAACCAGCACCTTGAATTGGGTCCAGAAGATAATAGGCAGCCAATACAGAGCACAGATGTAATGTGCTCATGGTGGCCCATCCCCGTCAGGAGACAGGCCGCCACATTCTGCTCTACCTGTAACCTCCGGACCGTCGTCAAGGGCAGCCCCACATAGAGCGCGTTGCAGTAGTCCAGTCGAGAGGTAACGAAAGCATGGATGATGGTGGCTAGATCTGAGGCTGAGACATACAGCCACAGCCATCACAACAGATGTAATTGGTGAAATGCTCCCTTTGCCACAGCCTCCACCTGGCAATCCAGGCGAAGCTGTGGGTCAAGGAGCACCCCCAGACTATGAACCTGAGTGGCCAAAGGGGGGCAGAACCCACCAACGATGGGAGCCACCTCCCCCTCAGCCCTCCCCACCAACATCACCTCCATCTTGTCAGGATTCAGTTTCAGGCGGCTCGCACTCATCCAGTCCCCCACAGCTGTCAAGCACCGGGTAAGCACCGAGACTGCCAGACCTGGGTAGTTAGAGGGTAGTTGTAATCTATTCATGCCACATAAAGCCCTTTTGCACTAAAGTGCAAAGGAATCTTATGAGAAGCACTAGCATGAAGGTTTCAAAAGGGTAAGCACTCCAGTTGAATGGTCCATAGGTCTATTAATGGCTATTAGCCAAATATGTTTTGGGGAATGTAACCTCTTACTGTTGGGGGCTGGAACAACAGGGAATGGATTGCCCATTGTCACCTGCTGAGTACTTCTCCCAAGAGATAGAGATAGGGCACTGTCACAGACAGGATGCTGGACTTGATGGACCATTCCTCTGACCCAGTACAGCACTACTTGTGTTCTAATGTTCTTAACTGAAACATAAAGTGGAGTCACACCATATGCATGTGGTCTGACAATATTGATAGTTTTATATATATTAGATACATTTCACATGAGTTTATTGATGCCTGGGGTCTCATGGGGATTATATTGTAGAGATGGGCGAACGCAGTTCGGAAGTTCGGACCGAACTCGAATAGTTCAGTTGACCAAACCAAACTTCTGAACCGAACTCAATTTTCAAACCGAACCGAATTTCCAAACTCGGTTCTGTTCAACCATCCCTATTATATTGAAGACTCAAAATGGGGTCCCACAGACAAAAAATATGGGAACCACTGCCATATTAGCTTTCTATACCTAGAGATTCACTTACTAAAATTCACAAGGACACTACGATATAAAAACAATATAGAAAGTTAAATAGAAAAGGCTGTTTACTTTTCTAGTGTCCTCATTGCCATATTCTTTGTCTCTTAATTTAAGTGAGAAACATTAATATTTCAAAGTCTATCAGTTTTGAGGAGCAGACAACTACAAATATGAAGTATAAGGATCTACATGAGCCTTCTAAATCAGAGTGAACTTTCATAAAGATCGTACTATCACTGATACCTTCACATGTGGCACACAAGACTTGAAAGTAGGGAGACACAGCTGGGAAGGAGGGTGGGGAGAGGTGGATGGGTGTCGACTCCACATCTGTTCACCTCACAGTACTCTGTAAAACCACACTGTTACCTAACCATGCCAGTGTCTTAATAGGGGAAATCGCTAAGGAGATCAGAGAGTGTCAGAACCCCATACCAGAGGTGGGGGGTCCTGAGGGGGAGGGGCTTAGACCAAGGAGACCCCAGATGGTGGCAGCCCGCATTGCTGAAGGCATCAGGTTCCCAGAAGATGCAGGTGGGTGAGACCCCCCCCCCTGCTGGGGACACACGCTGCTTCAGCGGGGCAGACGGTAGCGCCGCACGCCGCAGGGCCCGGTAGACGCATGCGCATGGGCGCCAAAGGCCCCAGACGCTCAGAGCATCTGTGCAATCAAGCACAGATGGCAGGAGTAGGTTAGGCCTATAAAGGCCTCTCTCCGGCGTTCCCAGACGCCGGTAATCAGAGTTCGCTCCGAGAGACTGGCCCTGCAGTGGTGTTTGATGCATAGCAAGATAGAGCATTTCCTAGAAAACCGTGTGCAAGGTGAGTGCGTGGAGAGCGTGAGTGTGTCCTTGTGTGTCCTTTTCTCAACTGTGGGTGTTCCCTATCCCCGTCCTAACGAGAGTGTGGTGTGGGTGTATCGGGTGAATACAGTCCCCCTTTCCTGGTGCCCTTCCCCATGTTTTCCCTGGGTCCCTGGGGGTGTCCTGCCTTTCCGTTCATCTGCCCTTGGTGACTGGTGTGTGGGGGTGTGGATCTGGCACTCTACTGGTTCCCGGGTCCTGTGATGATCTAGGCCACCTTTGACCCTGAGGGCACTTTTACACACCGGATCCTGCTGGTAGCGGTCCAGGGTTCCCCGACCATCCGCTTCCCCCTTGTCCCTTCCCACAACCCTCACAGAGAGGGTTGTGGGCAGGTATTCCCCCACCACCACCACTGATCCCATAACTCCTCTGCCTATTGTCTGTCGATAGCATCATCAAGCTAAACAAAATTCTAACTTTCTTCTGCATGGACATACGCAGATACTAATTTTTCTCACTTGAATAGTTCAAATGACTACTCACAGGAGTAAAATTACTCACACGTGGCTTTTTCCAGTATTGGGTTCTTAGGTCACAACTATGTGTTAAAAACTTGCTTGCTTAAAAACAATACTAAAGGAAGTACTGTACAGCATAAAGTTACTTAATTAGGGCTAGTAAATCTAATAATAAACATATTTCAAGTGAACCAGTTTAGGTTAAATAAACTCTGCACATGTGTGCAGCATCTGATAACAGCCTTACAGTCTAGGATATAAACTCTCTGCTTTCATTGTAGGCAGGAACATTTTGTGGAAAATCACATTCATCCAAAGGAAAATGGATATTTCTGTTTAGTTATAAAGGGAGTGACTTTGTTTTTAAATATTATTCATTTTCATCTCATTACAAGAAATGTGTTTTCAGCTCTTGTTTTGAGCAATGGCAGAAAGACAATAAGTTGTGCGAGTTCTTTGTGTCTTTTTAAAATTGATTTGTTTCAATTAATGTGCCATTGATCATCTGTCTAATCTGCCATGGGAATAGATTCCAAATCAACAATAGTATCTAGATGCTTTTGGCACTATTCAATGTTGCATGTTATGTAATCGGTCCTAAAAGGCATATTTGGATACAAACTATTGGCTATCAAAAAAAGTAGCATTGGTTTTCTCTGCAGAACAGTACTCGCTTACTTTGGACCTAAGGGCACTGTTTAAAGCTATCAAGGGGAGCAAGAAAGGCAGTTTACAAAAGATTAGGAAATGTTCCCATCTACCCCTGCTCATTAAATACCTGGCTGAATAAATAAGTCTTAAACTGCCTAAGATGCCCAAACTAAGACTTAGGCGAACCTGCAAGGGAAGGGAGTTCCAAAGCTGTGGAGCTGTCACTGAGAACCACTCTCTGCACTCTCAGCTGATCTAGACGCCATGGACGGACATAAGGAGGAAGGAGGTCCTTTGGATACGCAGTGCCCAGGCCATTTAAGACTTTTCATCCAGTCTTGTCTGGATTGCATTCAGCTTCAGTTGACTGATACACATCCCATCCCTAATGGCAGGCAGTCACTGAGTAAGCAAGCACTGAAATTGCAGGACCTGGGTTGAAAAAGATAAATAGATTTGGGTGTTGTCTGCATATTGATGGCAAGTTTGGCAACACATCCCAAGCTATGCACAATCTCACCAAGAGGGCTTAGATACACATTTAACAGGAGGGGGAGCAGGATAGAACCCTGCGAGACCCCACAAGAGAGAGGGCAGGTCGACAATGAACCCATCACCACCTGCTGGAATCTCCCTGACAGGAATGAGCGGAACCACTCAGCAGCTGTTCCATAGACCCCTACTAAGTCCTGCAATTGTGTCATCAACACCTCATGATCAGCTGTATCTAAGACTGCCAGAAGCTCTAACAGGATCAGCAGGATACAGTTTACCCTGCAGACCTCTCAGCATAGATTGTCAACCAAGGCGACAAGTGTGGTCCCAGTACTATACTCAGGATGAAAGCCAGACTGAGATGGTTCCAGGAATCCAATAGCATTGAGATGAGCCTGAAGCTGCTGGGCAACTACCTGTTCAATAATCTTCCCTAAAAAGGAGAGGTTAGAGACCGGACAATACCTGTCCAGGGAGTCAGCATCAAGCAATGGTTTTTTGAGCAGGGTCTGCACAACTGCCATTTTAAGGGCATCCAGTACCCTACCCTTCAGTAGGGAGATGCTGACAACCCCATTCATCAGAGGCCCCAGTCTCTCCCAGCTGGCTTTTACCAAGAAGGATAGGCATGAATCCAACTTTCTCCCTAACTCTTCCACCCAACCCTATCCCAGGCCACCAAACACCTGGCCAAACAAGAAGGTCTTCTTACATCTCTTCTGAAAGATGATCAGGTTCAGACTTAGGTCAGTCTCCAAGGAAAGAGAGTTCCATAATTGTGGAGCAGTCACTGCAAACACAACTCTGTGTGCCCTCGTTGTACAAATCACACAGGCAGCTGGTACTCACAGCAGGGCACCTGCGGCCAACCTCAGAGGCCGTGATGGAACATAAGGGAAGAGGTGGTCTTTAGACACCTGGGGCCCAAGCTGTATATGAGCAATTTTGTTTGCAAAGTGTATGATGAATTCTTCACAGTGAGCAGAAGATGACTCGGCCTCTGGGCAGAGGCAGCTTGGACTTACCAGGCTGTTCACCACCCGGAACAGCTCAGCTGGACAAGAACTTTCCAGATGCTATGTTAGCAGAGAGGAGAGCTTCCCTCACCGCCACCCTAGCCATGTCATAGTCCTTCAAAGCCATTAGATTGTAAGCCGTAGGCAGGGACCGTGTCTATCTTACTGTTCTGTAAAGCACCAGGTACACTGCTCGCGCTATACAAATAATAATAATAATAATAATAATTAATTAATAATAAATAATTAATCTATTGTGCAATCAGTCACCTTCAGCACAAGTCAAGCACCACCTGCACTCTAACCACCTTGCCTTCCACTTCATCTGCTTCAGGTCCCCCATACAGCTGGAAAAAGCCTGTGCTGATGCTCCTGACCCATGGGTGTAACCGTACCAATGGCCTTGGTCAACATGCCATTCTACAGTTTGACCAGGCCATCAACAGAGTAGCCATCTAAACAAAGGGAGTACATACCTGTGGTGAATCGCTAAGTAATTGCAGGAGCAGACCCACAGCTTCAGCCTGGAAAGGGTTAATGGGGAACCCAGGGATGAGAGGTCAGGTAAATCAAAACGAGTGGTACCCATGACCTGTGCTGGCTATAAAGAGTATTAGCAGCACAGCCTAGGGGCGAATACGTTTGATGACAACAGGGTGAGGTGCTCCAATGATGGTTGGAGACACCCTGACTGGGGAGGTTCATAGAATCATAGCTTTGGAAGGTGACCTCAGAGGTCATCTAGTCCAGGCCCCTGCTCAGTGCAGAAAATCTGCAGTTATAGCAGCCACAACAGATGGTTTTCAAGTCTCTGTTTGAAAACCTCCAGCCAAGGAAAGCCTACCACCTCTCTAGGTAATTTGTTCCACCATTAAATAGCTCTCACTGTTAGGAAGTTCTTCCTAATGTGCTTTCTTGTAATTTGAGCCCATTATTTCTAGTCTTGTCATCAGGGACAAGAGAGAACAAGTCTCTGCCCTCCTCTCTGTGACAGCTCTTCAGGTAGTGGAAGACCGCTATCATGTCTTCCCCCTTGTCTTCTCTTGTCTATGCTAAACATACCAAGCTCCTTCAACAATTCCTCATAGGACTTGGTTTCCAGCCCCTGACCATATTTGTCACCCTTCTCTGAACCTATTCCAGTTTGTCAATGTCCTTATTAAATGCGCTGCCCAGAACTGGACACAGTACTCCAGATGAGGTTTGACCAGCGCAGAATAGAATAAAACTATTACTTCTAATGACGTGGAAATGATGCTTCTGTTAACGCAGCCTAAAATTGCATTGGCCTTTTTTGTGGCTGCATCACACTGTTGACTCATGTTCAATTTGTGATCAACTACAATCCCCAGAACCTTTTCACATGTATTGCTGCCAAGCCAGGTATCCTCCATTCTGTACTTGTACGTTTGATTTTTCTTATCTAAATGCAGAACTTTACATTTACTTCTCTTGAACTTCATTTTGTTAGTTTCAGCCCAGTTTCCCAACTTTTCTGTCTTGTAAGGTGTTAGCTATTCCTCCCAGTTTTGTGTCATCTGCAAGTTTAATAAGCATTCTCTCTGCTCCCTCATCCAAGTCGTTTATAAAGATGTTGAACACAGTACCAGGCCCAGGACAGAGCCCTGCAGCACCCCGCTCAACCCCTCCCGAGTCCCTGCAGACTGATGAGGAGCCATTGACGAACACTCTCAGAACGGTTCTTTAACCAGCTGTAAATCCACCTAATGGTATTTATCATCTAACCCGCATTTTACCAGCTTGTCAACAAGGACATCATGGGGGACTTTGCCACATTCACAGCTGTGGTGGCGAGACCCGTGAGAGAAGACACGGCAGCAGGGAGAATCTGGAGAGCAGAAGAGCCGGTGCGAACAGGGATCTGCAGCGGCTTCTCTCGCGCATGTCAAGGCAGGATTTTGTGCCCTGATATGCGCAAGGGAAGCTGCAGCACATCCCCGTTTACACTGGAGGGAAGCCGTGGCAGATCCCCGGTCGCACCGGCTCTTCTGCTCCCTGGCTCCTCCCTGCTGCCGCATCGATCTCTCCGCCGCAGTTGTGAATGCGGCCTTTGTCAAATGCTTTGCTGAATTCAAAATATAGTATGTCCACGGCATTCCCATGACCTACTAAACTAGTAACTTGATCAAAAAGGAGATAAGATTAGTCTGGCATGACTTATTCTTGACAAACCCATGCTGGCTTCTAGTTATTACTGCATTGTTGCTTACAGACCGACTGCTTTATAATCTGTTCTAGTATCTTTCCAGGTATTGATGTCGGATCCTCCTTTCCCCCCTTTTTGAAGATAGGGACAACATTTGTCCATCTCCAGTCTTCCAGTACCTCACCTGTTTTCCAAGAGTTCTCAAAGATGATAGACAGTGATCCAGAGAGTACATCAGAAGGTTCCTTCAATACCCTAGGATGTAATTCATTCAGCCCTAAAGACTTGAACTCGTTTAGAGTAGCTAGGTATTCTCTGGCCAACTCCTTATCTATCCTGAGCTGCAATCCTTTCCCCTCATCATTCTGAGGCAGGATGGGTGTGGGGTATAAATGTTTAAAGTAAATAAATAAAATAAATCATTTATGCTACTTCTGCCAGGTTGGACATAGTTTCCCTTTGGGGGAAAGTTTCGCCCACAGTTTTCTTTTCCCCCACAATTTTCTTTTCTGAAGAAGTGAGGAGTAGCTGGGGAAAGAAGATGGAGGGCAGTGCTCCTGGTTTGGGCGGCCGGCTCCTCTCGTGGTGCTCTGGGATGTTCTGGAGCAGCACAAGCAGAGCTGGCCTGGAGTAAGCAGTGCCTGCTCTACTCCTGCTCTGCCTCACCTCAATGTGGGCCGCCTTTAAACAGACAGACCACCCAGGGGTGGGGCGGAGCACGAGCAGAGCAGGCAGCCATCTAAAAACACCCAGTGTCAAACAAGCTTCTAAGATTGAGAAGAAAGGCAACAATGAATGGAAAGGGCAATGGTGTAGGGAGCCAGTGTGGAGGGGAAAGAGAAGTGGAGTATATAGAGGTGGTGTAGTGAAAACAGAAATGGGAAGGGGATGCATCAGAGGTTTTGATGGGTGTTCAAGAACATCTCGAGGATTTGGATGAATATTGCAGGCAATGGAAGGTAGCTAGTTGTGCTCTATTCAGACAGAGCTCATCAATGTCAGATGGGAGCCACGGCATCTTTTGACTCCCATAATGCAAATGACAAATTTCACAGAGTAGTAACATTCTGATCAAAATGGGGAATGTATCCGTAAAACCTGCTTCCTTATCCTGATACCAATTCCTCAGGATAATTGCTGTAAAAAGGGGTTTCAGCCTATTGGTTAAAAAGCTGACATGCATCATCCAACTCAGATGCGAAACCTTAAGGGGAGGCAGTTCTATATCAGCACTGTATCTGCAAATATCCCCAGGCAATTAACACGCCCATGACATTATTATAGGGATTTCGAGAAAGCAAGGGATTTAAGTTTCTTTTTAAAAAGTGCCAGTTTGGGAGAGATATGATCTTGCTCCTTTGCATTCTCTGTTCAAAGGGAAACTGTAACCATTTCCTCAGAACAGCCTTCTGCAATCTCAAGCAGAGACAAACCATTCATTTCAGACTGACAAAAAATATATGCAAATTCATCTGACAACAATAGCCAAAATGTCCAGCACCTGGGATGGGAGAATGTAGTATCATGTGAAGAGAAAGCTAAATCATTTAATAGAATGCTGAATGCCCAATGGAAAAATCAATGACGCGTCCAACACCTGCATTTTGGTTGAGCTGTGCCGCATGCTGGAAATACACCACCAAAGGCTCAGCTCTTCTTGATTGTTTATGGAACCTAATTCCTTGGGCACAAATCCTAAGACGTTCTCTGTGGCAGTAGCAGGCTTTGCCTGTGACAGAATAACACCAGAGGCCCAACATTTGGGAACCTCCATATAGGATTTGAATGACCTCCACAAAACCAACCCACCCTAACTCTGCGTGAGCTCTCCCCTCTCCAATTGGCGGGCCCACCTAGCTAAATTACTTATTGTTTCATAAGAACGAGATGTCAGACGTATCTGGAGGAGGTGTGTGCCAGGTGTGCCTGGCTGGTAGCACCCCCTGTTTCTCTTGTTTAGCTGACTGGAGAATGAGTTCTTCCCTTTCTCCCCGATGTCTATTTTATGTTGTACCTATTTGTACGTCTTAGTTTATAATTTAGTAGGTTACTATTGGCACTGTACTGTGCGGCACAATTTTGTGTGCCGGGTAGTTTTTTGGTATCATTAAGTAAAGTATTAGATATTTGCCTAATCGTTATAACCCCATCTTTTATTTGGTTGTTTATTTATTTGTTTAGGATTGGGGCTATCTAACAGATTGGGATTAGTGGGGGGCGGGTCTCCCCCCTTTACTACTCCTTGGTTCAATATCTGAAATATCGTATGACTGGATCCATATGACCCCCTGCTGTATGTTGTATCATGCAGGGTTTTACAGTATAACCCTCATGTTTTGTTGGAACTGAGGGGGCATGGAGGGTTGAAATGTAACCTGGAGTGCCTGGATTTGTATTTGTTTTTAGCAGTTATTGGTTTTATTTATTCCGATGTGTTGTTTGATGTTTGATCAATCGCTGCGATGGCCTTTGGCTAGACTGCATTAATAAATCTATCTATCTGCGTGAGCTCTCTTTATGAAAAAAAGTGGGGACTGGCTGGGGAAAGAGAGAGGGAGGGCAGGCAGAACAGTTTTGAGAATGTAGCAGAAGGAGTGACTAGTTACCTACAGAGCTGTAGCAGCAATGGAAATAGCACACCTTCTGGAGTCTGCCTTCTGTTCAGTCACTCAAGAGCCGCTGAGGTAGGTCCACCTGGCCAAGAATATTCAAAGAGTCTGGCTCCCTACTCAGGCTTCTTTATTGCTGACACATGCACGGTTCCTCGTCCTTTGGCCCTAACCCATCCTCCCAGTTTAGAGGATGACCATCTTCTCCCATACATGGTGTGCTAGAGCTGAAATGGTTAGTGCATTTGCTACCTGTCGGTAATACTCACCTTTGTCTATCGCATGCCCAATCAGTACTCAAGTACTGAGTCGGACACCCCATTATTTTATTATTTCACTAGATTTCTTGGCTGCCCCCTCCTGCTAAAGCAGCTCAGGGTGCCTTTAGCAGACTTTACCCCAAAATAACAGGTATTACCATTACTGGTTTAGTAAAGGAAGCGGTACCGGAAGTTGGAAAACTGGGACAACAACGGTAAGTCGGTAACTTTGGTTGCCTGTTGGGCGCTAATCAGGTACTGAGATTAGTATCCAGTGTTACTGGGTAGAGTACCACAATTCCAACAGTAAACCTGTTTTTGCGGGTACTCATTTCAGCTCTAGTTCTGACCTGTGTCTGCCAAGGCACCCTCTCTCTAGCAGAATTTACCTCTTCCCTGAGCTCTACTTAATCTATCTCCCCTCAGAGTCTCTCTTGCCTTTTTGTGTCCCTTCTGAGGACAGTCATCCAATCACATCCTTGCCCTTCTGGGCTTCATGTTGCAAGAACTGACAAGACCATACACTTCAGGTACTTACCAAGTACTGATTGCAAACAGCTACATGATTCTGCTACTACTAGTCATGACCTGGATGGATAGTTCCACCCATCTCTGCACACCAAATATCTTCTTTGTGCTTAGCCTCCCTAGTTGGGATTGGAGAAAGATCCAGAGTCTGCTCAAAGGCCAAGCCTCAAAACATTTGGTCCTTTAGTTCAGTATGGCCTGCAAAACATAACCCTTTTATTCCTGAATTTTTTCCTGCTGACCTTGGTAAAATGAATATACTAGTCCTCTTAGGCGTCAACATCCATAGCACTTTTTGTTTACAGTCACAAATTTCATTTACTACCACCTATTCCATTAATGACAGTCCCTGGTATAAGGAATGCCTTTTTGGTTAGACCTTTTCCTCAGGAATGCTGGACAAGAAGCAGGAATGCCTGACAAACTGCCAGGAACTCTTTCCTGGCATACACTGAGCAATGCCCTGGAATCCAATTAGCAGCATGAAATGAGGAATCACATCGCCTTAACTCTTTACCATATGGGTTCAAAAATATTGTGCTGAAAATGCTTTTGAATTATTTATCATTTCTATAGAATTTTCGGTGTTGAAAATTCGCTACAATCCTTACCCAGTTCATCCCCACAACAACATTGTGAAGTAGGTCATTATTATTTCCATTCTGGTCTCCTGTGCCCAAGACTAACACTTTACCCACTGAGCTACTCTGTATAGTTTAAAAAGCACTAACAAATTATCAGGTGTCTTTTTGGGTGCAACTCCCTAGCAGACTACCATATGCAGCAATAGACAGTGCAAATGTAAGCCCCTTTAAATCAAATGGAACTTACACCAGTTCTAACTCCCAGTGCATGTTGTCCTATTGGAGGCTTGTGTTGTTAACATTAGTGGTTGAACTTGTAAAGAAGGCTTTACAAGAAGACTTTACTCCTCAGCTGTGAAGACATTCCCATATAGAAGAGGCACGGCACTGTGACATATCCCTTGCTCTTCCTGTGTGATTGTGGGCACATTGCTTCATTGGGCCTTTTCCTATCTTGTTTATTTACACTACATGCTGCTTGGAACATGGCCTGTGCCTCATTATGGCCATGATCCTCAAGCCACTGAGTCAGTAGCAGTCCTACCAAAGCCACATGGGACTGCTTCAGAGTAAGTGATTTGAGAACTGCCACCAGGGATCCATGTTCACTGAGTTTTCCTCATTGGCAGCAATGCGGAAAATGCAATGAACACGGGTCCCTGATTACAGCCTGTGTGGTTACGCAATGGGTGTAAATAGATGGACGCAGAGCCTGCCTGCCCCTGGAGCTGTTTCGGAGGTGCAAGCCTACATCTATCTGTTTCCAGCTGTGGTTTGGTCCACTTTAGATGGACCGGCGGGTGCTCCCAGGCTGCAGGCCACCTGCATGGCACACCCCACCCCAAACACACACAGCATAGAGTTGCGGCTGCACACCTGATGCTCTAGACTGGCAGCCGCAACTCCATGGTGCTGACCAGGGCAACAGTCGGCTTGGTGTGGAGCTGCACTGTGGGTCCACCCAACAGATGAACAGCAACTCCACATTCAGCCATTCCCTCAGGTTCAGCCGGCTCACTCCACGCAGCATGCTCCAGAATCTTCCAGAGCGCTCCTCTGCTCCACTTTGCACATCTGGTGGACAGATGTTCCAAGTGCTGTGAAACACTCGTCCAGCAGAGGTTCGCCTCAGCCTGCGCCTCCTTACATTCCGCTGTCAGTGGAAGGCCTGGTTCTTCCGCCAGGCGTTTGGTAGAGGGGAGGGTTATGGGTGGGTGGGGAGGGTTTTTGTTGATTCACATAATTTGTATTTGAATTTTTAATATTTTAATTTGATTATTTTATAGTTGTATATTATTGTTGTTTATATTTTTATCATATTTCTATATGTTGTGTGCCGCCGCGAGCTGTCTGAGGCAGGAGGGGTGGCATATAACTCTATAAAATAAATAGTTAAGAGAGGGACATTCAAATATTATAACACATCTTCCCCGGTAGCAGGGCATAAGTCTGTTCCCTGCTAACTCCACCAAGGAGCCTCCACCGCTGGCAGGAACTGCAGGGCTGGCCCATATAACTGCCCTGAGTCAGTTTAAAGGTAGTGGCTGTGAGGGAAAGCCAGAGTTCTCTTTTCTATGCCTCAGGGCTGAGCTGTGGATGAGGAGTCTCTTTTCTATGTCTCAGGAGCCCCTCAAAACTCAGCAGCACTATTTATGCAGGGGTTCTTTGCCCTCTGTTTTCCATTTCTTTACCTGTTAAGATTTGTTTATTAAATGGGACCCCAGAAAACCTATATGTGTACCTAGGACGTAGCTGTAATAGGGGCAGGCAGTGCAGCTTCCACCGGGCCCATGAGCCTGAGGGGCCCACACTCCCGAATGCTCCACTGTATCTGAGGGGCCCCATTCCAACCTAGCTCCACCTCAGATGCATACTGTACACTTTTTAAATGCATGATGACCTGTTCTGGTTTATTAGGGAAAGGATGAGGTCTGAAATAAGAGTGCAGAATATAGTATGTGTTAAGGCCTGATTGCCTGCCAATGTAAGGCACTAAAAGTATGCTTGGAAGGGTGGGGAGAGGGCAACTTCACCACCAAAGGCATTTGTGAGGTAAGTAAGGAATCACAATCAGAATTTTGCTATGGGGACACATCTTTATTCCCAGAAGCCCCATCTCTTGTTGCGCCTCACCTTCCTTTCCTCTTCCCAAGCATGGTCAAGGTCAGTCTGTTCCCCTCTACTGGCTCTGCCCCATCCCTTTCCCAAAACTGTCAGGCTCTGGCTCCTCTGTGGAGAGCTGCAGTAAAGTGTGGGAGACTGGTTCCAAACCCCCCTCCATCATCTTGCTGTCACAACTGGCTCTCCTCATTTCCCTCCCTGAAGAGGTGGTGGGGGTGACAGACGAGAGCAGTGGTGCAGGGATGGGCGAACGCGGTTCGGAAGTTCGAAGTTCGGTCCGAACTCGGCCTGTTCGGACGACCGAACCCGAATCCGAACACAAACTGACTGAACTGAACTCAATTCCGAACGTCGAAATGACCGAACAGTTCGGTCAGTTCGGATCACATTCGGGTGGCAAAAAAGGATCACTGGAAGGTCGAACGTGACAGGGAGGGGTAGTCAGCTGAGGAGCAGACTTCCAGGCACCAGGGGTGAAGAGGCTTTCAAGAAACAAAAATATCTGCCTCCCTCCTTCCTAACACCTTTGAGCTAGTCACTGTTCCTGAACAGCAGGCGTTTCAGAAGGCTCCCTCTCCCAGCATTTCCCAGTTCCCCAATCCATTGCCATCCTTCTCCGATTTCACCCATCCAAGCCATCTACCCCCATATTCTCATTCATTTATTTAGCTTAGCTTAGATAGATTTAGTGTTTTTTTGTTTTTACCCCCCTGTGTTCAATCTTCCTCCCTCCCCCTCCATTGAATCCTTTCCCTCTCCCATATATTCCATCCCAGATTCCCTTCCCTTCCCCTGTTTTTTCATTTAGAGTAGGATTATTAGATTGCTTTAAGTTTCATTTCAGTTTTGTACCCCTCCTTCTGTTGTTTGTGATTCCCCCTGTCATGGAGGAACATAGGGTCACACACGTGTAACACGGGCCTACATGTAGACTACAACCCGTGACACCCCCCCATCCCATAGATAGATAGATAGATAGATAGATAGATAGATAGATAGATAGATAAGGTTAGAGATAGTAGACAGTTGTAGGAGTTAGCTTATTGATAGAGATAGCGTTAGTGATTTAGTTTTAGTGTTTGTAGGAGTAGGCCTGTGTACTTATTAGATAATCCATTTAGTTCATAGCATTTAGAATAGTTAATAGCAGTTAGATTTAGTGTAGATAGATATATAGATTAGATAAAAAAATTAAATAAAAAAACCTATATAAAAACCAAAAAACCATAAAAAACAAAAAAAACATAAAAAACCAACCAAAAAAACCATATAAAAACATTTCCCGAACAGCCGAACCTGAACCGAATGACCGAACCCGAACCCGGCGAATGAACCGAACCAAATGGATGAACTGAATGCAGCTGAACCGAACGGCCGAACACGAACCGCGGTCTGGTCGCCCATCCCTAGTGGTGCAGCACTGCCTCCTGACTCACTAGAGAGGAGATCCCAGGGAATGAGAAAGCTGTGCTGAAGGAAAGATGTTTTTCTAGTTGCCTTTCCTTTTTGACCATGACAGCACTGTGCAAACAGACATCTTGAGCCAGTTCCACAGCTTGCGTAAATTGACATAGCTCTGATGCCAATCAAGTGACTTTAATGAAGCTAATGTCACCAGCTGATGAGCTGGCTCCTTGCCTGAACATTTCAGAACTGTGAGGTAGATTTTTCCAAGACACAAACAAATAGCACTAACTCCGATTGAACTAGAAGCCTACGTGCCTTTGAAAATCTTAGATCCCTATGACCAAAAAGCCCCACTCATGTAACAGGTTAGATCAGTGATTCTCAGATTGTAGACCATGGTTTACCAGGCAATGGTAAAGATCAGGGTTCATAGCTGGTCTATGGAACTAGGGACCGCTTTTGTCGGGCCCAGGAAGAAGATAAAATGCAATGAACATGGGTCCCTGCACGTGGGTTGTTTTGGCACAGAAGTACAGTGGGGCGCTGCTAGTTTGACAGGCCTATAAGGAAAGGAAAGGAAAGGAAAATGCAGTCAAAACTGTTGCTAGGTCTGCTACCAGTGTAAAAAAAGGAGCACAAGTTTGGAGCAGAGTGGAGAATATGGCTAGCTTGGTAAGGAGGTTGCTAGTTTGGGGAGGGTTGAATAGGGCATCGTTCTGGCTCAGGGGGATTGCTGGCTTGAGGGAGAGTGAAGCATGGGGCTGGCTTGGGAGAGGGGAGAATGGAACATGGGGCTGCCTCATGTGAGGGGCTGCTGGCTTAGGGATGAGAGAATAGGCCATGTGTCTAGCTAAAGGAGTGTTACTGGTCTGGAGAAGTGGCCACTTGCTTGGGGGGAAATGAGAGGAGGTAAGGGGAGGTTGCTGGCTTGGGGAGGAAAAATGGAACATAGGACTGGCTCAGGGAGAGGGGGGTCACTTGTGAGTGGGAATAAAGCATGGTTCTGGCTTGGCAGGGGGTGGTTTCTGGCTCAGAGGGGAGTCACTGGCTTGTGGAAAGTGGGATCCCTAGGTGGGAATGGGATATGGGACTGGCTCGGGGTGGGGTGGATCACTAGCTTGTGGGAGGTATCACTGGCTATGGGAGGGGAGACTGAAGCTGCCGAGGACTTGCCAGCTCTTGCCACAGTGATGGAGACTGCACTTCTGAGACGGCTTTCACACCACCTGCCCCGCGCATATTTTGGCTCATCAAGAGGCTGCAGGAGCCAGAATCTGCGCAGGGTTCGGCTGGCCGGAAAGCCCCTCCCTCCCGCTTTGCGGCAAACACAGATACAGAGTGTGTGTCTGTGTGTGTGCCAGCAAAGCCACGTGGGAGGCTTTCAGGCCAGACAAACCCTGCACAGATTCTGGTTCCCACAATCTCTCACGGAGCCAAAATATGCGCAGGGCAGGTGGTGTGAAAGCGGTCTGAGACAGCTCAAGCAGCTGGCGAAGCTGAGAGCCAGAGAGCAGCCCAACTCCAAGCTAAATACGTGCTGCAGCTTTGAGGGCCTATATTGAGACCTTGATGTTTTGGGGGGAAATTTGGGTTCATTCAAAATACACAGACCTAGCATTCGGGTTTCAAAAATGGAAGCCAAAGGGCCTTTTACTGGTTTATTGGGGTTTTATCGAAACCTGAATGCACAGTCATACTTAGGATGGTATACATATCTATTTTTATTTGCCCACTGTATATACATTTTTATGCTGTCATTTTAAGCATATGACTGCTTTCTTTAAACTAGATAAAAGACAAGCTCCCTACCCTGAGATGCTTCCAAGCTTTTCAGACATGATGCTACAATGAGAGGAAGAAGGCTATAGCAGGGAAGAATAGGGGCAACCTCACTCAGTAAAATGATTCAGCTAACTGGGTAAGGGCAAGTTACTTTATATGGGAGCAAAACATAAGACAGAGTGAACGAATAAAAAAAGGAAGCTTAATCAGCTAGTTTCTTGTTAGCAACATTATAAATTCTTTGGGATAGTACAAACCTCAACAGGCTTGTAAATATGGTTTAACAGTATAAGCTGAACAGCAGAGATACTCCGCCCCCTAGGTCCACATTCAAGGGTAAATCTCTCTTGAAGATAGCTTACCTTTGCGATTGCCTGACTCTGTAACTACATCTAGTGGTTTCCCGAGAATACTGCCACTTCCCTCTGCTTTAATGTGAAACAAGGCGGAGCACTAGCAGCGTGTATTAGCCTCACCATACCATATCTAGAAAGTTGTCATTTACATACTGATTAAGTAACACCAGCATTAATTATACAAATATACCAATTCTGCATCAATTATCCATGTTTTAAAACTTACACCAATTACCCACTATCTAGCTAGAATTAGATTGCAGCAGATGCCTAGGTGGATATCTTAAAAAAAAAAAAAAAAATACTGATACAATACATGTTTATGTTTTTAGGTAGAGCAAGAGCAAATTGTGTACTTGTGCTTTTACATGCATATTTTATCAATCACATCAGTAACCCTTAAATAAGTGGTTCTCCCAATTTTTTTCCCCATGAACTTGGCCCCTCTTTATATCATCCTGTGACACCCAGACAGCAAGAGACATGCAAAGTATCTCCGATATCAGCGGGGATTGCAACTCTGTCCGCAGATGGTGTTATTCCATTTGCAGTCATGATCTAACTTTTGAGAACCTCTATTCTGAATCTATAGAACCTTATGTGTTTTCAGTGTGAATTATCCAACAAACATCCAGAGCTGAAATAAAAACTTTTAGAACAGTAGGAAGCGGGGACAGGGAGCGTTGCAGAGCAGTTTTAAAAATTATTGCTGAAGAAGTGTGGCTCAATGGGTCACATTTAGGGTATTTTCAGATGTGACACCCCAGCCCGTGACCACACTTACACCAGCGTGGTCATTAGAGATGTGCAAACAGAATGCGGTTCGGATGTTTGGTCATTCAGTTCGAAACCCGGGTTTGGTTGTTCAGTTCGGCGGAGTTCGGTTCGGCTGAACTCGGCCGAACATCTGAAAATAGCGCTATTGATACCGAAACTGAAATTATTTTTTTCCCGGTATCGGTATCATTTGGCCCTGAAACCACCCCTGGTACCAGGAAGTCTACTCCTCAGCTGGCTCCCCCTTCCAGACACATTTTTCCCGCCCAAAGTCACGTTTTCCCCACTCCCGAACTCATCAGAACTTTTCCGAACTGTTCAGCCGTTTGAACGTTCGGTTCGGTCATCCAAACAGGCCGAGTTCAGCCCAAACTTTGAACATCCAAACCGCGTTTTCACATCCCTAGTGGCCATAGGCCAGGGTATCACGTCTGCTCCCGCCCTGCCAGATGTTTACCATGGGCAGGAGCAGAAGTTACCCTGGATGATGGCAGGGCTAATATGGGATATGCGCTGGGCTCCTGGCCAGCGCACATCCCATGTTAAGCTCTACCATGGTCTGAGGTAAGTGACCCCGGACCATGGTAGAGTGGGCCATCACGTCTGATGGTCCACTCCAACTAACCCTGGGCTGTGGCTGGAGCAGTTCTAATTGGACATGGCAGTCACCTGCCTGTCAGGGAGGAGGTGGGACCATGCTGAGGAGTGCTGGGGGTGGGCCACATTCCACATGTCCCGTGCCCTCTCTCCGCCCCTTCCCCAGCCGCCTGAATGTTCGGGCAGCCAGATTCTAGCTGTGACGGCAGCTAGTGTGGGCAGTGATCGGGGGATTTCCCTGAGTCACAGCCCAGGCTAGCCCCCACCATGGTTGGGATCAATCCCAGAAAAACATCTGCCACCCAGAATACAGTCACTTTCTAATATGATGGTGGACCCCATGTCAAAATGGGGGAAACTGTGGCAATGTGGGTCACCATCACATTTTCAAGCACCCTATGTGAATTTAACAGCTGAGACAAAGGAACACTGGAAAGGGGCATTCAGCAAGACATCAGGCAAAAGGGCAATGTAACTGTGGCAGAGTGGTGCCACAGTAAGGTGGATATCCCTTTAAGAGATCCACAAGATAGCACCTGTCCTAGGAGGACTATCTAAGATGGCCACCTACAGGAAGATGAAGTGGATGGGCGTGGACTGAAGGGTAAAAGAGAACATCCCAGGAAGCTGAGGTCAGTCTGCTCTTGGCCACTGTGGAGTGAACATCCTGGATAAAGGCTGCCTGGAGATCTGGAAGGGCCTGGCCTGGAGGCGGTCTGGTCCTAAATGAACCTGGAAGTGAGTGGCAAAGAGCTAGTTTGGGACTGTGTTTGACTGACTAGCTCTGTGTTATGAACTTGTGTGTGCTGGATACCAAGACTGGCCAGAGACTTGGTGCCTGGCCTAGGATTTTGTGAACGTGAACAGACTGCTTTTGAACTGAACCCTTGAGTGACCACCTCCTTGGGCACCGATCCAGTAAACACTCAACCCACATCAAGTAGGGCCCTGCTACAGTAACAAAACAAGCAAATGACAGACAACAACAAAGTGAGAATGATAAGGAGTCCAAACACATTTCTCTTCAGAGACCATGCCCAAAGTTCATTGAAGTGAATGGAAAGACCCACATTTACTTCAGTAAACTCTGGATTAGATCCCCAATACAGATGGGATTTTGTGTAGCCTATCATTTTAAGATTAGAATAAAGTGGAATCTGCTTTAGTCCAAAATAGTTCTCCTTAACTTCATTTTAAAAATTCCTTTCCTTTTCTTTAATGTAAAGAAATAACCACCTCCAAATTATAAAGCTGCCACAGTGGCAGCTTGCACTATTTGTTAAAACCATGAAAATTCTACTCATTATAAAATTGAGATATTTATCCTATACATGTAAAAGCTGGAAAGGAGGCTCGCTAGGGTAGAAGCTGCCCAAAAGTTCAGACAGATTGTTTGAAAAATGGGTGAGTTATGGGGGTTTCAAGTTGTTTTTTTCATGACCATTTTCTTTTGATTGAGATAACTGTGCTTAAAGTTATCAGGATGGAGGTGTGAGAAAATTCAAGTGCACTTTTCTTGACTGAGTTTAGATTTAGAAAATCCGTTGTGTAGTTTAAAAGTTCTGAGGTTTGGAAGATTCCATTTGATCCTGTGGAGATTGTGAAATAGCAAACAAATGCAATGAATGTGCAGTACGCTGGGGCAGGTTTAGAGTAGGGGTGAAACTCAGTCCTCGGTCTTACTTGGTATTTGCCGAGGATTAGGGCACTTGACTCACTTTTATATGAGTACCGAGAAAATGAATAATGGTCATGGCCATCACTAACTCCTTGATCGAGCAATGTGGCATAGCAGGCAGGTAGGAGGGACAGCAGGAAAATGTATAGGAGGAGCAGGTAGGAAGATGGTAAGGAAGGGTGGGGGGAATTGGAAAACTCTTGGACATGGCCCATAGAGTCAGCTCACTGCCTGTCGCTGGTGTGGGTGAGGTCCCCCAGAGCTTCAGATCTCCCGGCTGTAGACTGGGAGATCATCCATCATCTTTTCTCTGGGAGCATGCTGGGGAAAGTAGTCTTGCATGCTTCCAGGGAGCCAGAGTTGGCTGCTGTTCTAATGCTCTCTGGTAGCATGCTGGACTACATTTCCCAGCATGCTTCCAGAGAAAATATGGTGTCCGATCTCCTGGTCTGCAGTCAGGAGACCTGCAGCACTGGGGAACCTCACCAGTGGTGGAAGGCAGCGAGCCGACTCCGCTTTGACTCCATGGGCCACATCCAGTCCACGTACAGTGAGTTTGCTGCACTTGCCCCCTACCTGCACACACACCCCTATACATTTCTCTATTGCCCCCCTTCCTGCCTGCGATTCCAAATTAGGGATACCAAACATTACCAAGTATTTGCAGGTATTGTCAAGTAGCTCCCAGAAACTTGAGCCCATTTCTTGACTATTCAAAAATATTCAAGAATAATTACTGCCTTACTCATCTCATCCCTAGTTTAGAGGGTGGGCTGGTTTGTCAGAGGAGGAGTGCCCAAAGGGAATTTGTCATTATAGGACATTTGTGGAAGTCAGTAGTCACCTCTGTGAAGGTTCTGAGCATTTTCATGGTGGGGGACACTGTTTTTTAAAGTTCCGTAAAGTCTCTGACCGCTTTTAGATGAGTGAGTCGCTGTCACGCGACCTGCTCACGCGATGTTTCAAAATCCTGCAATGCGGGATTACACATGACAGCAGTCGGGGATCATGCGCATGGGAGACGGTAGCGCATGATTTGCCAACCGCAAATTAAATACCTCGCAATTGGGGTATTTAATTCGCGGTTGGCCAATCATGCGCTACCGCCTCCCATGCGCATGATCCCCAACCGCTGTCACGTGTAATCCCGCGTCACGGGATTTTGAAACATCGCGCGAGCGGGTCATGCGACGGCAACCTGCTCATCTAAAAGCAACCTCTGAAAGTACCGCAATGTGTTGGAAAGTGTCGGTATGACCCGTAAAATGTTGTAACACACTGGGAAATACTGAGAGTTTCTGGGAAATATTGTAAAAGTGAGACATTTACAGACAAACAGGAAGTTTATGATATCAGCATGAAATGAAGGTGAGACACCAGAAAGAGATGGTAACTCAATTCATTTTGCATTAAGGTAGGAAGAGATTGACATATAGAGAGACAGAAACAGATAACACTGCATACATAGATAGACTATAGAGCTGTGGGAGCGGCTTTGTAGTTAAGTTGGCTGCAGCACTCCGTTAAAATCACATTCTACTCCTTATAAAATTGAGATCATTTATCCTATGACTTGAAATTTTGTATAGAGGAAAGCTTGAGTCTGGCTGTGTGTTTAAGGAGACTCCTCAAAGGAAGATCTGAGTCCGCCCCCTCTCCCAGCTCAGAGCCAGGCATCCCCAGCAGCTATTCACATGCTTCCCATGGTGCCGCCCTTGGCAGGAGCCTCCCCACTTGGTTGGGGCTAAAGCCTTTGCCAGAAGTCATTTCCCTTCAGTTGGTTCTGTGTCTGTCAACCAATCCCATGGATGGAAGGACATGCCAACAGGCCTAATTCACAACCTCCCTTCCCATGGCAAACTTGGCTTTTCAGACTGCCTCCCCACAAGCTAAGCAGCCCCAGCTGGGTTTTCCTGTTCAGCCTGAGAGGAAGAGGATTGTGGCTGAAAGACCAAGGCAAAGTGTGGATCAATGGAGCCTAAGTTGTAAGTGAGCACAATATGTGAGACTGTCCAACGCCTTTACATGGCATGGATGTTAAGGCGGGTGCCTTATCTAACAATTTCCAGGATTTTTGGAACGCAAGTGAATTTTTAAGAGCCTTAACTCCTCTCTTAAACCGAAAGGTTTTTTAATTTTAGAATATAACTGTGCTGGGTGCCCCTGGTTGGTGCAGTAGGGGGCCCATTGCAAGCTAGCTATCTTCCTTCACTATACATTCCTTCTGGCAAAGGTTTCCAGTACTGTCTAGATGCTATGACTCTAACTTCAGACAAACATATTGCTCTACAAAGAGCTTTTGGACTGGAGCACCTCCTTTTATTGTAGAAGTTACATTTATGATTGGGTGCTTTTAGATGGACAGGCTGCCCCCGGTTCTGCTCACTTCACCCAGGAGTGACCTGTCCATCTAAAGGCACTCCACCAGATGTTGAAGCAGAGCAGGGGATATCCCTGCTTGCAACATGGATACTCTACCTTTGTGCTACTGCCGTGAACTCAGTTCCTTTCATATGCCGATTCCCTTCACCTGTTAAGCCCCAAACCCATGTTTGCTTTAGCCGAGTCCTTTCGATGTGTTTACCACTACCTATTGTTTGTCTCCTATACCAATATATAATTTTACAACTGTGTTTTTATATGTCTGGCACATCTCTCTCTTTACCCCCCTCTCACCAGTTACCTTGCCTTAACAACTCCCTCCCATTCCTTACCCCCTCATATATACCTGCCCTACATTTGCTCAGTTTATATATTTCTGACTAACTCACTTCATGCCTGAGGAAGGGCCCTGTGTCACAAAAATGCTTGCTGCTCATTCTCACCAACAGCAGTTGGTCCACTAAAACATCGTTTGAACCACTTTGTCTCCCTCTCATATTTTGCTGACATTTCTGGAGCATAGCAATATGCCTGGAAAATCTACATGCTGCTAAGTCAGATACTGCTTCTCTCATTTCATCTTGTATAACTGTCCAACCCATGCATGGCTTTGGGTCATAATGGACAACAAGGATGTGTCAAGTTTGTAACCAGTTTTCTCACTGGGAAAATACTCCTGCGGGTAGCCATCCAGCCTTTACTTATTGACTCAGTGAAGACAGATTTCTACTGTAACTGAAGAGACATAATTGGGGATGTCATTAATCAGCGTTAACTCACAAACCACTTTCTCAAATATAAGTCTATAATCTGTGACCAATTAAACCACAAATACATAAAACATACTACTATCCCCTGTGCATTTTTTAAAAAAAGAATTATATTTAAAGTGGTTTTCATGTTGAGGCTAGACTTTGCATCTTTGCTAAATGGTGTCCTCTTGTGATACAGACAGACACCAAAAGTAAGATTCTTCAGCTGTTATATCAATACCATTGGGCTTAGCTTTCTTTTGGTAGGAAAATAGATCTTTTAAAGTGAATTCTGATTGGATGGCAACTGTAAAGGGAAACATGTTTTGTTTGTACTTTTTACTGCTCCTTTATTAGATTTTTGTCTTAAGTAAGTCCAGGCTGAATATTCTTCCTCTTTTTATTTTTATGACAGGTTGTTTCCTGTTAAAAAGTTTGGAGAAAAAACTCTAAATGTATAAAAATGGACACACTTAGGCTGCTTTCTCACATTACCGGGGCGGGGCGGGGGCGGACACTTCCATGATGGCAATTGCAGCTCTATTCTCACAGGAAGTAGTGCATGTAGGAATGCGCTGTTCTGCTTCTCTCCCACGAGAACACTCGCACGTGACCGGGTCCACTGATGTCACTCTTACAATGACAGGTGTTCTCATGGAAGAAAAGTGGAATAGCACATTCCTATGTGCACTAATTCCTATGACAATAGAGCTGCAATCACTGTCATCAAATTCCCTCCAACCCCCAGGTAACGTGAGCAAGCAGTCTTATTCAAGAGCTATTTTTCTATTAACTGTTATTAACTACTGTTAATGCACTATTTTCTATTAACTATTGTTAATGCACTTGACTCTGATATTTAAACCATAGATTTCTTTTAGAAAAAAGGGGGATGGGTGGGAAATGTCACCAGAGGACTCAGGTATTTATAAACCATCAACTCTCCATGTTCTTTGCGCTCATGTCACAGATTCACTTTCCGCCAAGCTGGGTTTCTTTTTGAGATGAACCTGAAATTGTAAAAATAGTTTACACGTTGTTCTTTGATATATTCCTTTAGGCAAAGTATAAAAATATCCAGATGTTTTTTTAACAGAAGGATAATGATTTGTTCCCACATGTGAAAGATGTAAGAAATTGCTATGCCTAGTTTTGGGCCACATGCTCTTTGGAACATACCTGAATGAATGCCAGCTCTGCAGATCCCATTCAAGCCTAACTCCCATTAACGTTAATGGGAATTTTGCTTGTTTATTGTTACAGATTTTTGCCTTAAAGCAAACCAAGCCAACGTGCACTAATAAATAATACAAAACATAGGAAAAGAGAATAGCTATACTTTGATATTTAGTCTGCTAGTAGCTACTTCTTCAGGGTAGAATTGTAGAGGATTAAAATAGCTTGAGAAAAAATCCAAACAAGCCACACCAAGTTTTTATTACAGATCATCTCCATGGCTGCAGATTACATCAAAGTCTTCTGGTAGCAGGACACCGGGAAAGAGTAAAGCTCTGGAAATGGAATTATGCAGGTTAGATGAAATTAATTCTGCAAGCCTTTAAATCCAAGTTTCTTCTTTGTTTCGGTTTAAGAGAGTCTAAGGAATCAATGGCTTCAAGCTATTGGATGGGTAATATTTAAAACTTTGGAAACCAAGACCAAACAAGCCATGGAAACTGAATACAATTTTCTGTTGTATGTTATTCTAAAGGGAAAAGGTAACAATACAGGAGCAAAGGAGTCATTCTGCATATCCTATTTTGATGAGAAAGAGTTACCGTTTTTTGGTTTTTTTAAAAAAAATCGAAGCGTGGAGAGATGAGCTGAGACATATCAAAACAGACTAGCTCTGACAAATAGTGATCTATGACTTGATTTATCTGTGATCTTGTGACATTGTGATGGAAGACATTTGTCTCATCCTCTATGTGATCAGACTAGTAAATCAAAGCTATTTTTCCAGTAGGATATTGAACTAGTTACATACAGAACAGATGGAGTAAAAGTTAAGAGAATACCTGCGTGCTCTCATAGATCGTTTTCTCAAGGGAGTCATTAGCCAGCTAGACTATCTAGAAAGGGCAAAGATCTACTCTTTGCTGTTACTCATGTAAGAAAATAATTGGATGAATTCTTGGCCTGAGAGGCTTTCCTACACGAGGAATTATTCTGGATCATGAGCGCAAAAATATGAAAGAATCATCAGCCTAGTAAATCCAAACTTTGGTTCCAAAATATTCAAATCTAATTTTAATACATTTTAAGTAGAGAAAATCTGATGGAAATAGTGTACAAGTTTGTGCCTTCTAGTAGGTGAACTCCCACATCATCAGAATCAGGTCCAGACCCAGGCAATTTGTAATGGAGTCCTCACAGCATCAGGGCATTATAGATTTAAAAGTCAGGGGGGGTCAAGGGGGGAAAAGGCAGTTGCACTCGGAGGGAAAAGGAAATAAGCAGATGTTAAAATAGCAACATACAAAAATATACGTGGGAAACCCTGTCCAACAATCAATATATATGTTACTAGTAATAGCCAATGGACTTTCAAAATAAGGAAGCAAGGTAATAATCAGCTGCCATTTGCTGGTGAAAGCAAAAGTAACAAAGTAAAAGAGAGGGGTTACTTTTGAGTAGTTTGAGTAACCACAAGTGGTGTGCTCCTGTTCACGAAGGGATGCATTAGTGGTGTCCATCTCAGTGTTGAAGGCCCCATGTTCATTCCCAACTAGAGCATAAAAAATATGCAGGTTAAAAACCACAACTAACATTGTGGTCTAATGCATTATGTAGCAGCTGAGCTGACTCTTAGCCCGAGTACAGATAAACACAAGGTGGGCATTATATCACAGTTATCAGGGTTTTACCAGTAAACTCAGCAAAGGTTAGAGGTCAGAGTTCTTTCATCTTTTGTGATAAAGGGGGGTGTCAGTATTTTCAAGGAAGTTAGAAGCCTTCAGTTTATCCTAGTTTGAATATAACCTGCACCACAAACATAATTACCAGCACCCCAAATATAAATGGTAAAATTACCTCTACAGAGAGAAAAACCCATATGGGTTATCCCCATTCCCTGTCTCCCCCATGATCAACTCCGTTCTCCTGCTCCCTCTGGAACTGTCGCTCCTCTGCTAATAAAGCCCCCTATATCCATGACCTTTTCTTCTCTTGCTCCCTTCACCTTCTCGCCCTTACTGAAACCTGAATCTCCCCCACTGACTCTGTCACCCCTGCCACCCTCTCCTACGAAGGTTTAACCTTCTCCTACCAGCCCCACGCCAAAGGCCGGGGGATGGTGGCATAGGCCTCCTCCTCGCCTCTTCCTGCCAGTTTCAACCCCTCCCCCATCTTTCTCCTTCCCCTCCTTTGAGGCTAACTCCATCCGCCTCTACTCCCCTCTCCACCTCTGAGTTGCTGTCATCTACTGCCCCCCGGCTCCCTCTCCTCCTTTCTCTCCAAGTTCGAGTCCTGGCTCCCCCTATTCCTCTCTGATGACATCCCCACACTCATCCTTGGTGACTTCAACATTCATGTTGATGCATCCTCTCAGCCTGGCATCCCCTGCTTCCTCTCCCTAGCCTCCTCCTTTAATCTCCACCTCTGGACTAGCTCCCCCACCCACACTGATGGTCACTCTCTTGATCTCATGTTCTCTAGGAGCTGTTCTGTCTCCGATCTCTCCTTCGAACCCCATCCCATATCTGGCCATTTCCTTGCCTCATTCAACCTCTCCCACTGCTCCCCCTCCTCTTTCCCATCTCCCCGTCCCTTCCACAACCTGCAGGCCATTGTGCCCCAGGACTTTGCCTCCTCCCTCTCTCCTCTTCTTCCCTCAGTCCTCTCCTCCTCCTCCCTTGATTCTGCCATCCCCGCCTTCAACTCATCTCTCACCTCCACCCCCTTGCCCCCCTATCCTCCTGCCCAGCTCACTCCCGTAACCTTCGTCCTTGGCTCACCCCCACCATTCGCCATCTCTGCTCCTCCACCCAAGCTGCTGAATGCCTCTGGCGCAAATCCCACTACTATGCTGCCTTCCTCCACTTCAAATTCTGCCTCTCATCACTTAACTCTGCTATCTCCCTCGCTAGATAGCAGTACTATGCCTCACGCATTGAGTCCTGCTCCCGGGACCCTCGCCGTCAGTCTTTTCCACCTTTGACTCCCTTCTCAAACCCCCCTGTCCTCCTCCTCCCTCTCCACTCAGGATCTTTCTCTCTTTTTCACCTCTAAGATTGTCAAGATCCGCCTGGACATCGCTTCCAAGTCCTCTCCCCCTGCTACTCCCTCCCCTCTCCCTCCTCCCCCCTCTTCCTCCTGTCCTCCTTCCGTTCTGCATCCCTTGAGGAAATCTCCTCCCTGCTCTCCTCCTCCAACCCCTCCACTTGCCCCCTGGACCCCATCCCATCCCACATGCTGACATCCATTGCCTCCACCGTCGCCCCTCCCCTCCTGCACATCATCAACTTCTCCTTCTCGACCGGCTCCTTCCCCTCTGCCTTTAAACACGCCGCTGTCTCCCTAAGCCTCAAAAAGTCCACTCTGGATCCCTCTGAACCCTCTAATTACCATCATGTCTCCCTCCTCCCTTTTGCTTCCAAGCTTCTTGAACGGGTTGTCTACTCCCGTTGCCTCAACGACCTCTCCGCCAACTCCTCCCTTGACCCCCTTCAATCTGGCTTCCATCCCCTTCACTCCACTGAAACCGCTCTTGCTAAGATCACCAACGATCTTCTTGTAGCTAAATCCAACTGCCTTTACTCTATTCTTGTCCTCCTTGATCTCTCTGCTGCCTTCAACACAGTTGACCACTCGCTCCTGCTTGAATCGCTCCACTCCCTTGGATTCTGGGACTCTGTCCTCGACTGGTTCTCCTCCTACCTTTCTGACCGCTCCTTCAATGTATCTCTTCCTAACTCCTCCCCCTCCTCCTCCCTACCCCTCTCGGTCGGGGTTCCCCAAGGCTTCGTCCTTGGCCCTCTCCTCTTCTCTATCTACACCCAAATCCCTAGGCAAACTCATTGCCTCCCATGGTTTCCAATACCACCTATACACTGACAACACTCAACTCTCTCTCTCCACTCCTTCCCTCTCCCCCTCTGTTCAAGATCATCTCACCAAATGTCTCTTCAATATCTCCGCCTGGATGTCTCAACGCCAACTCAAACTGAACATGGCGAAAACTGAACTCCTGATCTTCCCTCCCAATACTTCCTCTCCCTCTTTCTGTCAATTACCATTGATGGGGGTCTCCATCCTCTCTGTCCCCAAGCCTGTACCTTGGGCTTCATCTTCGACTCACACTTTACCTTCAAACCCTACATTGAATCCATTGCCAAATCCTGCCTCTTCTCCCTCCACAACATTGCCAAGATCTGCCCTTTTCTGACTGTCTCCTCTGCCAAAACTCTCATCCACATCCTAGTCATCTCACACCTTGACTATTGTAACCTCCTCCTCGCTGGCCTTCCCCACTCCCACCTTTCTTCCCTTATCTCTGTTCAAAATTCTGCTGCCAGGATCATCTACCTAGCCCGTCACTTTGACCATGTGCAGTCTCTCCTCTCCTCTGGCTCCCTCTTCCTGAGCGTATTCTGCACAAGCTCCTCATCTTCACCTACAAAGCCCTTCACAACCTCACCCCCCCACCTGTCTGCCCTGATCTCCCTCTGAACCCCTGTTTGAGCACTCCGCTCCTCTTCCATCCCCTCCCTCTCCCTCCCATGCCTCCCCTGCTCCCCCAAACCACCTTTGTCATTTCTCCCTTGCTGCGCCACACACCTGGAGCTCCATCCTAGCCCTCATCCCCCTGGTCCCTATCCTCCACCTTCAAGTCCCTCCTCAAAACCCACCTCTTCCGCTCTGCCCTTTCTAACTCCTGCTAAGCATCCCCACCCAGGATTATCCCCCACCTGTTATGTGCAAACTCCCAATTTAGTGTAACCAAGCCAAGAAAGTGTACCTGAGTTCTCGCATCCTCATGAATGTTGCATCCCTTGTCTCTCCCTCTGTTCCCCCTTCCCTGTCTCCCCTCCCCCTGTCTTTAGATTATAATCTCTCAGGCAGGGACCGTGTCTACCTTATTTTTGTAAAGTGCCAGGTACATTGCTGGTGCTATATAAATGCTAATAATAATAATAATAATAATAAAAAATAAATTTTTAAATACTTTGCAGCAAAATTCAATGTGTGGTGGTACTAGGGCAGGGTACATCTCAGTAGATTTGAAATTTTGCACCAAGGCCTATCAGTTAGGGACCCAGAGGTCATTAGAGAGAGAGGCTTGCACAGTAATTCATATTAACCAGGCCATGATACTGAAGAGGACAGAGAGAGCATGCTACTTTTCTGTTTCTGCATTCTGGTATCAGCTGAAACACAGGCAGTGGCCAAAGTTGTGGCTCTCGGAGTAACTGTAAAGAGTGTTCCTGCTCTGCAGTAAGTGATTGCAGGAGCTTTCCCATTATTGTGCTTGTCCCACAGTCCAAAAGACACCGACACCCAGGGTGTGTTTAGACGTGACGGTACCATAGGTGTCCACACTTTAACCTGTGTGGCCACCTGTAGTACCATCATGTTTGATCCCTCCTGCCAGATGTTTCCGCAGGTGGGACCAGAGGTTTCCCTGGACCGTGGCAGGGTTTAGCCCATGCTGTTACTTGGGTTCCCTGCCAAGTAAAGCAGGCTAAACCCTGCCACAGCCTGGGAAAGCCATCCTATCATGTGTGATGGCCCACTCTACCTGATTGGGGTCTGGGGCTGGAGCTTTTCTGGGCAGGCCACGCTGGGCTGTGATGACCTGCCCTCTCCCTGTCCCCTCCCTGGCCTGGACTTCCAGCAAGTCTGTTCGGCAACCTTCTAGAACCATGATCCTTCCTTTAAGCAGTTTAACCTTCATGGAAGATTTAGCTTTCGTACCTTGGGCAAGCCTGGACTTCCAGCAAGGGGCAGCAGTACTATTCAGTTTGAATAGTGGTGGTTATTTATTTTGGCTCGGCATGCTCGAGTGTCTCCTAGATAGAGGCTAAGCTGTATGAGCAGTTGGCTGTATAGCTTGTACTAGAATAAAGGATAATCTTTTTCCAGTTCTAAACATGTTACAGGCCTATGTTTGACTCTACTGTAATTTCTCCTTAACTTGAAGAATACCAGTATTTCCAGGATGTTGCCAGATGTCACCTATTCTTTCCTTTGCTAAATCCTTTCCACTTCAGCTACTGCAAGACTAGAGTGGCCATACCTCCCCTTTAAAAGAGGACGCTTATGAAAAATACATGTTGTAGGGCTGCATTGGTTCCAATGCATCCTTGATCCTTCACAGTCTGGCTTTCGTCCGGGTCATGGCACTGAGACAGCATTTGTGGCCTTGGTGGATGACCTTCATTGAGAAAAGGACCGGGGTCGATCGACCCTATTGGTCCCATTAGATCTATCAGCAGCATTTGATACCGTTGACCTCAAGATGTTGGTGACACGCCTATGGGACAGTGTGGGGGGTGGGTGGGTTCATTCTTGAATGGTTCTGCTCACTCCTGAACGGAAGAACTCAGGTGGAGAAGTGCTGGAGTTCTTGCTGAACTGCCTGCTGATATGGAATCATGTTTGAAGAAGCTTTTATAAAGGAGCCGAGGTGCTAGGAGCAAATCCGAGGCACCAGAATCTGTCAGATTTTAAATGGAGGCCTCAGATTTGCAGGTACATTTCCCTGCAGCAGCACCTAGAGTGCCCCTGCCCCCCCCCCAA
>QEPC01000385.1:362709-381468 GCA_003113815.1 Sphenodon punctatus
GTGGCGGCGGGCGGTCCGAAGGCCTCAGCGCCGGCTGTGGCTGCCGGCGTCAGAGACGTTGTAGGCCTTCCGCCGCACCCGGAGCTGAACTAAAAAGGTACTGGAGCCAGTGGGAACTTGTAGTAGGGTGATCCCTGGGGGGTGGGGGGATGTTAACCCCCCCCCAGGGATCAGGTCTATACTTACCGGCTGCTGCTGGGACGCCGCGGCCGCTGGTGTTGGGGGGTGGGCTCTAGGTTGAAAAATCCAGGCTGGGCAGGGTGGGTGGGGGGTGTCCCCCCTTCCACCCGCGCAGCCTGGACTCGGGGAGGGTTTTTTACTTTTTTGGTGGGTTTTTTACATTGCAGCCATTCATTTAAATGGCTGCAATGTAAAAAAAAATCCGGTACCCGGAATCTGGTAACCAGACCGGATTTTACCGGGTTGAATCCGATAATGCCGGTACGCCCAGTACCAGCATTATCGGATACCGGAAATGCCGGTGATCCCGCTGCTATTAAATACTTCTTGTGGCCAATCAGGAAGCTGGGAGGCAGGACTAGAGTAACTGGCTACAGCTGGGAAGGGGCATGACACACAGGGAGCAAGCACACAAAGGAGACAGGAGGGGGAAAACCCAACACCTTCACCAGTCCACCAGGTGGCGCAGGGCACTGGACAGGCTCTCCAGCACCCCAAGGGCCATGGGTTCAAGGCCCAGCCCTGACATGTGGGGCTTTCACTGTGGGTCTCGCCACCGCATCACTTCTGTTGGGTTCCCCCGGGCCGTGGTCTCTCTGGGTCACCCCAGCCAGTGGTGATGCCCCTGTCACATCTGTTGGGGCCACGCAGCTCACCACGGCCTGCGGTGACTCAATTGACACCGGGGGGGGGTGATTCACTGTGGTGAATCTCACCACATCACATCTGAAATCACCCTGTGTTATATCTAGGAATATTTGGCAGGTTTGATCATACAAGGTACTTATCCTGGACATGGAGGATATGCAAGTCTGAAGTTCTTGTGACTGATTCTCTGCTGCCTTGCACGCTCATGTACATTATTATTTATCTATCACTTTCAGTGCTCAAAGTGCTTTACAATCCTCACAACAACCCTGTGTCATAGGTCATTATTATTTGCATTGCACAAATAGGAGATTAATCTGAGATAGTGAATTGCCAAAGGCCACCCAATGAGTTTATGGTTTTGATGGGACTAAAACACTAGTCTCCGAGGTCTAAGTCCAACACCTCATCTAAAAGTCCCTATACATGAATAAAGAGTGGGTGTAAAATGCTATTATTATGATTCAATATGGTTTTTTTACACTCAGTTGTTCAGATGTAAATGACTTCATAGCATGCAAAATAAAGGAAGAATCAGATCAATCCTAAACCTGAAGTCATTTGGAGTGGGAGTTTAGAAATTCACACATCAGTACTTTCAACTAATCCTTTCGAAATACCTACCAACCTTGAGCACCTTGGTAGAAATACCTTGATCTCCTACTGAATTTTTGGTGTGCTCAGCACATCTCAAAATCAAGTCAAGTTGAGACACCAAAAGAGGCCACATACATGAGGACAAAATGAGACACCAAAAGAGGCCACATACAAATTTGTGCCTTTCTATTCAGTTAAGGGTGGCAGATTGCACATTTGTAAAATGACCACTGATCTTAACCAAAATGGCATTTTGGTTAAGGGCGGCAGCCATTTGCAAATGCACAAAATGAACCAGTGGCCATTTTGCACATGCACAGTGATTTATTTATTTTTTAACTCGGTGAAGGTATCCCAGTGCTAATTTGTCCCAGAACAAACTGAGCGCTGGGATTTCAATGAGATTTCTTGCTTTTGCCAGATCTTGTTTCTGACCTAGTTTCCAAACAAATACAATCCTTTTAAATGATCATTTCTTACATGATGTCTTTCATAGCTCCACCATTTGTTTAAAATCAGACTTACAAATTGTGTATTCATGATCTGATTTCTAAGTTTAGTAAGGCAACGGTTTTCTTGCTTGCTTGAGGACCCGAGAAGGGAAAAAAGTTAAACACAGCATAACAATGTTAAGCCCAAGTTACTTATTTTCTGAGGCAGGCCTTCTTGTACAAGACTGGAAGGGCAAAAATAACCAAACGTCCCAAGAATGAGAACAGGGCAAAAGTGCCACACTTTTCCCCACACCTTCAATATAGGTATGGGAGAAACTCTCTGTAAACATCTGCAAAGCCATCCCATTTTCATGTTCCATAACCCTCCTCTGTTATGATGTCTACAAAAATTCAACAACAGTTTACCCACTGCTGTGCAAGACTTGCTGTTTATTGTGCTTCACCGGTATTCACTCCTTGGGTGAAAACAGACATGACACTAACCACCCTTTATCCACCCTTGGTGGTCATTTATGCATGTTTCAGGGCTGCATAGGGCACCAATACAGCCCTGCAACATGCATAAATAACCACCAAAGGTGATTAGCGTCATGTCTGTTTTCACCCATTGTTTCCTTGTGTTCCCACCATCTGTCTATAATATCTAGAGGAAGAAGTTTGTTGATTTTGGGGTGAATGGTTTCAGTGAATATTTTATGTCCCAATATTTTGCTTTGAACTCTTGACTTGCATAGTTCATGCTATACCTTCAATTTGGTCCTGACTTTGGGTTGACTTGAAACCATTGGAAATCTGAGTTTACATCTTGGTAAGTCCCTTCCTGTGCTGAAGGATTGGTATAATTTCTTACCCTAGTCTGCTGATTCAAAACAATTTCCTCTCTGAGTAGATTTCATGTTAAAGTCGTGCAGGTTCTACACTGTAATCACTTTATTGATCTAGATCATTGGTAATGCTAATATTTAACAGTCATTGTTTCTTTGGAAACCAATCAGTCAAACCAAGTAAAAGTGTTTCTTGGATAAACAATGACTAAATCATGAATTCAGGCTCTCATTACACACTGAAATTCAAGTACATCATATCCTCCTTCCTCTATCCCAAAAGTACATGTTGTCCTCCTTCAGCCAGTACAAACTGCAGCCACTAAATTCACCTTCCTTGTCCATCAATTTGATCGTGCCATATTCCCTTTCAAAGCTTTCAGCTGGCTCCTCACTCACTCTCTATGGCTGTTATTACCCATTCACAATTATTTTGAAGCAATTGTGAGTCCGGATTTGTCATTCCAGAGTTGTCATTCAGGGATAAGTGTTTACATGATCATTAATATCACTAATCCAGAATAGGCAGTAAATAGTTCTCTATGGTGGGGCGCGGGGGAGAGGAGGAGGGGCTCTAGTCAGGAATAAGCATCTACATGAATTAGATTAGTAAATTAGTCCTCAAAAATTAGGACATATAACTCCAGGTTACAACAAGAATCCAGACGTATGTGCTCCAGAATATCTGTGTACACAAGCACTTAAATCTGGACAAAGGGCACTTTCCCATTTGACAAAACGCATACCATTTGCTTCCATGAGAAACTCTGAGAGGCAAATGCTGCACGGCTTTTGTCACATGGGGAAACAAAGCTGCACAGCTTTGGCACCGATCATGTGGAGGATGCAGGGCTAGAAACGTGAGCCATGCATCCTCTGGGTGGCTTGGTTTTCCCACATGACAAAAGTCGCGCAGCATTTGCAACTCTCAAGAGTTTCTCGTGGAGCCAAATGGTGCAGATTGTGCCACAGGGGAAAGCGCCCTAGAGGCGTTTACTCCAGACTTATGATCATGTAAAAATAGCCTATAGGAAACCTAAGTCTTTTATCAGTATAATTCTGCCTCTCTTTGTCCTTTTTTTCCCTGTTTTGCATCAGACCCCCCCACATCTCCTCACTCTGCCAGTGCACTCACTTCTCTTATTCACCCATTTGTCAACTTCTCACACAACCAACTCATGGCTTGCCTACACAAGCTTCCTGCACAAGATGAAGCCCTTTTGCACCAATACAAGAATGTGAGCATTCACATCACATGCAATTTTCTCTTGTACTAGTTTAACTCACCTTTTAAACTGGTTTAGCAAGGTCAGTTATATAAAAGACTTCATCTCTAAACCAACACAGTTTAGACCAGTTGAGTGTATATATTGACACTGGATTTCGTGTACCTGCTTAAATGACCCACCCTAATTAGATGCTGGAATATTTGTCCACAAACCATACTGCGTATATTGGTACTATGAGTGGCAATCATACTTATACTTTTCTCCGGAGAGCAATACAAGTTCCATGTGTGGATAGGATACAAAAGGTCAGTTCGTTACAGTTTAATATTAAAAGCTAAAATGGGCAAGCTGTAGACAAGCCCTCAGTGACTTTGTCCATATCAATACAAACTCTTATGCATCAGTGGACTAGTCACTGGGTGTTTTCAAACAGGACGATAGCCCACTAGAGTCCGTGTTCAGTCTGTGCAGCCCCCATTCACATGTTTAGTGTGAGCGTTTGGGCAGCCCTCCGCATGCATTTCATGTGCTTGCGGGCGGCCCTCACTTGCAGTGAAAGTGAGAGCGGAGAGAGGGGCAGGAAGCAGTCACTCCTCAGATGGTCTAGGACTTTTGCCTGCAGCTCTCATAGTGCTATCTGTACGTGTGGAGGCACTGCGCCCAACCTAAGTGATGGGATGCAGACGCATGGGTGCACATTAGCCTGCATTCACCCGTATGGAAGGCTCTACATTATTTTAGACCCTGCCATGAAGGGGGGCTGAAAGTCCAGTGTGTGGTGGCCACATGGTCGGTGAGGGCAAACATCTAATAAACAGGCAGGTGGACACCCACCTGATGTAGGCTATTGTGGGCTATCATCTCGTTTGTGAACACCCACTGATTCCGTGCGAGTGGCTACCACTTCTGCCCCAAAGATGTCCAGGTTCTGATTCTGATGGCACATCCACCTGTTGTGTGATGGTGTAACACTCCATCATCAGATTCCATGGAATCAATCATGATTTTACACCACTATAGATGAGCTAGGAGGTCAGGCTCTAAAACTGGGAGCATCTTTTATTAATGAACTAGGAAAAAGGCAGCAAATGTGACAGTACATCTAGATAGTTTAGCTTCTATTGTTTCTGGTTGCAGGGAGAAAATCACCTCTCTGTTCAGAAGTCATTAGTTTTAGTTCAATCAATCAATTCAACTTTATTGACGTAGCCATAGCCATAACAATGATAAATTAGTTTTAGTTAAGATGGTTTGCTTGGCATTGTTTCAAGAATCAGTTTTTCCAGTTACCATGCAAATACCATAGTTCACAGACTAAAGCTGCTGCATAACAGACTGAAATCCATTAACAACACACTGAGACAGCACATGTTAATGAAACATGGGTTTGGTGCTTATATGAAAAGGTGCCAGAATAACAGTCCTGGAGAATGAAAATTGTTCCATTCAGAGTGGTCTAAGAAATCAGCTAACAGGAGGCAATGCACTATAGATATGTCCTCAGAAAATGAACATTGTTGACAGTGGGGCTCTCTGTACAAGTGTAGGGCATGCCTGTGTGATGGATGTCTTTTGTCCCATATCCAGGAGTGAACTAGGGACCTCCAGAGCTAAAAGCATGAATGTTTGTAGCTCGACCAAAAAATCAGGTTTCATAGGTACTTGACAAAAGGTTCCATTTTTTTCTGGGGATTAGGCATAAGGAAGGAGATTTGCACTAGGGATGGGCAAACAGAACACCGTTTGGATGTTTGGGCGTTCAGTTCGAAACCCGAGTTCAGGTTCGGCTGTTCGGTTCAATAGAATTCGGTTCAGCCGAACGTGGCCGAACGTTAAAAAAAGTGTTATCGGTACCAAAACCGAAATTTTTTTGGTATCGGTATTTTTGGCCCTGAAACCACCCCTGGTGTCAGGAAGTCTGCTCCTCAGCTGCCTCCCCCTTCCAGTCACGTTTTTTCCCACCCAAAGTCACGTTTTTCCCACCCCTGAACTCATCTGAACTTTTCCGAACTGTTTGGAAGTTCGAGCGTTCGGTTCGGAAGTTCAGTTTGGTCATCCGAACAGGTTGAGTTCGGGCCGAACTCCGAACTTCCAAACCGCGTTCGCACATCCCTAATGTGCACTCTATGGAATCAGTTGCATGACTGAGGTCTGTCTGTATAATCCTCATCCACCCAGCTGTGCATGTAGAGCTCATCATTTCCTAAGCTTACCCCCCTCACCACACATCTCCAATCTGTTTTCTTACTTGTTTCACTCTTCTGTACCAACTGACTCTGGTCTGGTGCATGCACTAATTTCATTACACTGCTTGCCAAGCATAATCAGTTTTTGAAGGCTACTCCCGTTCCTGTTTCATAGAGGAAAGGAAAATCTCTGAGTGGATATTCCTTTTAATATCAGGCAGCAGCACCACAGAGACTAGCTTTTTATCTTAATCTAATTGAACTCATTTTTCCTCTTTCAATTAAAAAGATTTCTAAATAGGCCTTGGGAAATTATATTTAGACTTACACACAGACACAGACACACACACTTTCCAAAAATCTCTGTGGGCCCTGGTTATTAACAATATACCGCTGTTCTACTCACTTCCTCTCTCCTTTGTTGCATCATATCACGGCTATTGCTAAATAATGATTTTTGGAATTTGTCCCTTCTTGTATATTCCTGCCACCTAAATTGTCATCTGTGTCATGGACATCTTTCCTTTACCCGTGCAAACCCTCAACAGTCTTTGTTTCTCACACTACATACCTCCAGTTTATCTAACTTATTGACTCTTCACTCATCTTCCTCACCCACTAATCCAGTGCCATGCCACACTTTTCTTGAGTGCATACTTTGACTCCTACCTTCCTTATATCTATGACCCCATAGTGACTGACTGTGGCCATATTTAAACAAGATGCTCTCACGCATGGACACCCAGTGTCCACGTGTGGGAGCATCTCGTTTGGATGTGGAGATGTGTGGGTGCGCGCTCTGGTGACTCACACCCCCCCCATGCATGTAGCAGTTGGCAAAAAGGCGGGTTGCTCCGTGCATGGAGGTGGGTGTGCATCCGTCTGCACCCTCCTCCCATGCACAGCCCACATAACAGTGCTCCACATAGATCTGGCTTGCCCTCCCCTGCCTGTTTAAAAACGACCTGTGAGATGGACCCTATGGCCATTTTTAGATGAGACGCAAACACAGAGCTACAACTATGGTCCTTTTCATATGGGCCGGTGGTGTGGGGGAGATGGGTGGAGGCTGTGGTGGGCGAGCGGTGTGTGGGCGGCCCGTCGCATGAACGCCCACCCACCTCCAACCATCTCCACGCATGGAGCATCCGCTATTGGTGCCTGTTGCTCGGTGATGGGTGGCAGTGGGTGGAGCGCGGGAGCGCATGCACCACCACCCACCCACTGTGGCAATCACATGGATGCCTTCCCCCCCACCGCTCATACACCCACATATGTGGATGAGGGGAGGGGGCGTCCATGCAAAAAGGGCCTATCCCCCACACATCCAGACACCCATCTGAAGCTGGAGTGAGGGACACCAACTCCCATGACCCATGCACCACCCACTCATGGCCATGCACAGAGCATCAGGGGGAAATCTGGGATGGTCCATATGGGGGCAGGCCAAACCATGCATGGGTAGGAGCGCATACCCATCCCTGGCCCATTTGATTTCTCCCCCTCCCCCCCCCACACACACACTCACCAGACATTTGTGGGTGCTCCATGCAGAACATACGGACCTGCCCCCCAGCCATGCCCATTTTAAAACGGTGGCAGTTGTTACTACTTTGTATTTTGGTTTGCTACCTTACTGCCAGTTCAAATTCCTGCCTTTCCTTTAGCTTTAGAGTAAACAAATCCCTGCTTGATTGTAGAGCAGATATACAAGCCCTGGAACACTAAGTGGTAATGATAGGGGTAAATAACCTTATAGGATTATCTTATCATTCCTCACACAGGGCGCTTGGATTCTCTATTCTGTCATCCATTTAAGCCACTGTATGACATCAAAGGTGAGTTGGTGTTATGATGCTACTTCACTGAGTCAACATTCACTGACTCCAGTAGGATGATCCTTCACTGACATTTAGCTCTGATCCTCAAAGGGCCCAACTGTTAGCTTGAAGCTTCTTTGCAGAGCTAGTCTGCGGAATTGAAATGGGTGAGATGTACTGCTCTAATATTCCATAGCACACAAAAAAGCCTCAAGGTTAATAAGCAAAAATTACACATGCCTTAGCTTCACAGTCCTTTGGATTTCTGAGCCTGGCAGCAACCCTACCCCTCCAAAATGTTTAGCTTCCCTTTCCTTAGCACTGGTTACTCTTGCTTTAGCCAGCCCCCAAATATAAAACTCAAACTTGCCCACACTAAAGAATGTGTTGGAGAAGATTCAGAAGAAGACAATCCTGCATCAAACCACATTTGGAAAGAAACAAGGACATTTAAAATTTGATTACTGCAAGTGTCCACATTGCAGTTCCATGCTATTTACTTTTGAACTATCTCGGAGTGAATCTCTCTGAACTTGAAAGTAGCTGTTGTTGTTGTTGTTAAATTCACTAAACACATGTCTTTCTAAAATAATTTCATTGAGGCAGATGATTATAACCATTAAAAAAAAACCTAGAGCAGAGTGGTAGTATTGTGATGGGGTAGTTTAATATGCTAGATGGGAATGATAGCAGGTCTAAATGTAAAACTGTGGGAATTTCTTATCTGAGTCATCAATCTGAGCTCAGCTAGAGAATCCGTGCAACAGAATAAAGAGCGGTGACAATCTATCCCGTGGTGAGAGAACAAGGATTTAAATAATTTCCGTTGACTCAATTCATTTAAGAACTTGCCTTAATATTGTTTGTCTTGAAAATATATATTATTACTATTTCCATACCAATGTTGGTGTTCAAAGTGCTTTACAATCCTTATCTAGTTTGCTTTCACAGCAACCCTGTGAGGTACTGGAGGCTTTGGGGATTCATGGCCCTCATATAGCGGCTCTTTTAGAGAGTGGGATATTGGGTGTTTTTAAGCAAGACACAAGCACACATCAACCGCCCTCCTGACTGCTTATTTGAAGGTAGTGTGGGTGGGTGTGTGCTCCTGTGACCCATGCAGCACCCGTTCATGGGGCACCAGAGAAAAAGCCATGATGCCCTGTGCAGAGGCAGGCAAAACAGTACCTGGGGACGGGTGCCCATGCATCCCTGGCCCATCTGAACCGGGGCACCTACCCACCCAGAGGACAGGTCTGCAGCACCGCTGCCTCCCCATCCTGCCCCCAGCATATGGTCACTGGAGGACATTTTTTTTCCTCTAAAAGGAAGAACTCCACGTTTATGCTTACATAGAAATACATAGTACTCCTGAGCATGACACCCACTTTTACATCTTGTTTTGCACATAGCCACTGTTATGTCTAGATAAGTGTAGACATAACTATTTCTGGACCCCAGTCATCTAAGGAACCAGACACACGGACTTTTGTGGAAGGACAATGCAGAGCTGCTCTAGTCCTTTGTTGGTGGTGATGGAATGTCCTGGAAGCACCACCCAGGATTAAAACAAATGTATCATGTCTGAAGCGATTGCCTGCTCAGTGTGGTATACAGTAGCTGTGTTTGGAAGGTCATGCTAGTTCACGAAGCCATGGAACAGGCATATGCCATGAGCAGGAACTCTGCTGAGGTCATTTGTTAAGCTGTGGGTGGGAAAGACAGTGAAGGAGACCAGGCATATTGCAGCTAGAAAAGAAAGGACCTCGCATAGGGCAGATTTGGAGCCAAGAACTGAAACCATGACCATGACCATGCTGTGTCAGCAATGCATCCATGCCTACTCTGGTAGAAACCCCCCAACTTCAAAGTTTGAATGCTTTCCCCCATCCCTCCCCCTTGAGTTTACAAACATATAATCTCAAGCAGCACATTCCTGCTGGCACTGATCACTCACACCTTTCACTGAAGTGAACTGGAGCTGTGGAAAGTAGGGATAGGTAGGGATCTGGCTTAACGCAAGGCCTCCCAACCTATAGGCAAACCATTTAAATTAAAACAAGACCTCATCAGAGTACGAGTTAAGTGCTACCTATATAAAGGTGATATTATTCTGTATCATTGGTGAATGTGCTCTGAATAACCTCTTATGCCTCTGAAATTAAATAGTATACTCTCTTCTGATACCCTGATAGGGGCACTAACACACACTGTGGTTCTGGGGCTTGAATACTGTTTGATGATTTTTTTCTGCATTTGGCTGGATCTCCATCTCTATGCAGGTGATTGCGATGTGAAAGGAAAGCAGTTCCCAGAAGGAAATTAAATGCACTTGGTTCCTCTTCATTTGTACTGCAATACATTTAATCTCTTGGGTTTCAGGTAACAGCTGTGTTGAGGAGTCACTTTGTAACATAAATTAATGCTAATTAACAAATGATGGCAGCTATTGTGGCTTGGTTGTTTAGCGCAGAGGCTGAGGGATCCGCGTGGAACATCTTGTCTTGCTAGTTGGCTTTGGGTAAGTTTCTCTCTCTCTTTGGCTTGGTGCATCAACCTTTTTTCACTATAGATCAGGGGTGTCCCCAGAAGGGAAGTACTGTGCACTTGGGAATCTAAGACTCTTAGGCCCTTACCCCCCATTATTCCAAGGGGTGATTAACTGGCCATTGCTGCTGTCTCCATGCTTAGCCTATGGCTCCCTCCAACCAAGCCCTGCTCCCTCACCTGGGTGCTCCCCAATGAGGAGGGCACCCTCCTATTATGATATAAAGATGAGGAACAATGGGAGAAGATGAGAAGGGTGAAACCGAAGCAGGTTCAACTCTGTTTAGTTCTGGGACCTAAAGATTTATGCTTTCCTTCTCCCTATCCAACTGGGGGACTTATTGTTTTCTCTAAAAGGAAGAGCTCCACATTTCTGCTTACACAGAAATACACAGTACTCCTGAGTACACACTTTTACATCTTGTTTAATTGGTGTCTACCATCTTCTGTATGTTTACCCATTTTGGATTCTTCTAGTTTTGGGTTATTGTAGCATTGCTTCTGGGGAATGAGTCAGAGGGTGTTTTCAGACAAACACCTACCCACCCAGTACTCACAGTGCTTTTGTGAAAACCCCACTGGTAACTAATAGTTAGCCAGTGGATACTGGGTGGGTAATCTGCTTGTCTGAAAACAACTAAAGAATGACCTTCTTCTGGATACGTCCAATTATTCTTTGACTTGGGCTATTAGTTCTGGAGTAGTCTTATTGGCTTCATTGGATCTATTCCAGAGTAAGTGATTGCAAGGTCTGTAGCTTGTTAAATTTTAAGGTTTTTTACCACCTGGTGGCCAATGTGAGAAGAACTGTTTATCTCTAGAAGCCCTAGAGCTGAACCAAATAGTAAGATAATTATCCATAGTTAACATCTGCTGTTCCAGATAGTTTGGTGGTTATTTGGGTACAAGCTGGTTACTGCGGCAGCTAACTGCCATACTGAATTAACAGATGATACAACAAAACTTAACTAGTTTACTGAGTTACAGTTACCAGATTATCATGTAATCGTACAACCAAATGTACCCATTAGTACTGTAGTCTAAAAATAGTTCCAGACTGGGGGGTAGGCGGAAGGTAGAAAACAGGAAAAGAATTATGGGTCAATGGTAATATGGTAAACAGCAGTACAGGGCATGGTAATATGGTAAATGGTGAAATGTGGTATTTTGATGTATCCTGTATAAAAAGCATAAATTTTTAAACATCTGTGTTTCAAAGTATTGAACATTAGAATTAGCCTAACCTCTGATGGTGAATTTCTAATTAACTGTCTCTATAATGACCTTTTTACTGAACTCTTGACTATATACTTGGAAAGAGATAGGATTAGTCTGTCTCTCTTAAGGATTCAACTTTTTCTGTTGACCCATCTCAAGAGATGTGACTCCCAAGCAGGGCAGAAAAAAGTTTTGTTTGACTTGAGAAACCTGACATCTGAGTCATTGTTAACTTTTATCTCAGATGATAGTCACCTTTTAGTATGTATCAACAGGTTTTTTACTATGTACTTTGAGAAAAACCTCACTGTCAGTTGTCTTGACCAGACGTCATCTAAACTGACTTCTAAGCATTTTTTCTCCATAAAGAGGGAGAGGAAAAACTGATTTTTCAGAAAGCTCTAACTTCGCTGGAGTTTTCCTCACCTTCATATGGCAGTATGGGACACAGGACTGGGTGAATATGAAAGTATATTCTTTTGATGCATTGAGCCAACAACAACAAAAATACTTAAACATATGTTATTTCTTATAGATGTTAAGATCTTTGTACTTCTAATAGAACTGTTCCTTGAACTGTTCTTTTAAATCATGTATTTGTAACTGACACAGTTTCTCTTTTTTATTTGAATTTAAGTAAACTATGATTTATATTTATTATAATCTCTGTCTCATTGCCTCATTTATAAATAATATTGTCTTTACAATACTTTGCTGAGCTGGTTGGCTTAATAGTACAGTGTAAACCGAGTTTCCACATATTGGAGAATTAGTGCCCTATATCCAGACCAGATTATGTCAGGCCTGGACCACTAAGCACATTTTCCCTTTGAGGAAACTGAGGCACAACGCGACAGTATTATATGGTAAATCTGAAATCTGGTTAACCAGCTAATCCACCAAACGGTAAACAGATACTTCTTGGTATCTGGGCCTTTCTGGATACCCCCAGATAACCATGAATCTGGCTCGGATATCAAATAGTGGTGGTTATTTATTTTGGCTTGGCATGCTCCAGTGTCTCCTGGCTAAGAGGCTAAGCTATATGATCAGTTGGCTGTATAGCTTGTACTAGAATAAAGGATAATCTTTTTCCAGTTCTAAACCATCATGGGTCTTAATATGTTACAGGCCTATGTTTGACTCTACTGTAATTTCTCCTTAACTAGAAGAATACCAGTATTTCCAGGATGTTGCCAGATGTCACCTATTCTTTCCTTTGCTAAATCCTTTCCACTTCAGCTACTGCAAGACTAGAGTGACCATACCTCCCCTTTAAAAGAGGACGCTTATGAAAAATACATGTTGTAGGGCTGCATTGGTTCCAGTGCATCCTTGATCCTTCACAGTCTGGCTTTCGTCCGGTTCATGACACTGAGACAGCATTTGTGGCCTTGGTGGATGACCTTCATCGAGAAAAGGACCGGAGTCAATCGACCCTGTTGGTCCCATTAGATCTATCGGTAGCATTTGATACCGTTGACCACGAGATGTTGGTGACATGCCTGCGGGACAGCGTGGGGATGGGTGGGATCATTCTTGAATGGTTCCGCTCATTCCTGAATGGAAGAACTCTGCAGGTGGCACTCGATGATTCTTTTTCATCTTACCGAGACCTCCCATGTGGGGTCCCGCAAGGTTCGGTTCTGTCCCCTCTCCTGTTCAACATGTACATGCAGATGCTTGGCGAGGTGAACAGAGAGTTTGGGGTGAAGTGTCATCAATATGATGATGACAACCAACTCTACCTCTCATTTTCAACTGACCCAGGCCTGGCTGTCTTGGTGCTTACTCGGTGTCTGGCAGCTGTGGGGGACTGGATGAGGGCTAACTGACTGTGGCTGAATCCTGACAAGATAGAGGTGATGTTAGTGGGTGGGTCGGCAGAGGTGATGGTTCCATTGATTGATGGAGTCTGCCTTCCTCTGACGTCCCAGGTGCGGAACCTGAGGGTGCTCCTCGATAAGCAGCTCTGCCTGGACCTCCAGGTGGAGGCTGTGGTGACGAGTGCCTTCCGCCATTTACATCTGGTGCGGTGGCTTCGGCCGCTGGTTTCAGTTCCGGACTTGGCCATGATCATCCATGCTTTTATTACCTCTAGGTTAGACTACTGCAACGTGCTCTACGTGGGGCTACCTATGGTGATGGCTGGGAAGCTGCAGCTGGTGCAGAATGCGGCAGCCTGGCTTCTGGTGGGGCTGGGCCACTGGGAGCACATTACACCAGTGCTCTGATCTCTGCACTGGCTGCCAATACTAGTCTTCTGGGCCTGATTCCAAGTGTTGGTTTTAATCTATAAAGCCTTACACGATCTGGGCCCTGCTTATTTGTGAGACCACCTCACCCCCCGGGTTTTAGATCTGCCCCTGCGGTCATCTGGGGGCGCCTTGTTGGAGGTCCCCTGGGTTCTCTGGGGGCCACGGAGAATAGGGTATTCTCGGTGGCCGTGCCGTGCCTTTGGAATTCTCTTCCAGTGGGGACATGGTTGGACCCAGACGTCCTGGCCTTCCACAGGAACTGCAAAACCTGGATGTTCCATCAGGAATTTGGCAAGGGAGAATGGTACGGTGGGGGGTTAAGGAGGGTGGTATGGGGGTATTTTATGGTTGTCTTATTTTATTGTTGAATTGTGTTTTTTGTTTTAATTGAACTTAAATGTTTTTAGTATATGTATTGTTGTTAGCCACTTTGGGCCACCTGTGGTGGGAGAAAGCAGGATATAATTTTGAAATAAATAAATAAATAAATAATAATATTTTTCATAAGTGTCCTCTTTTAAAGGGGAGGTATGGCCACCCTATGCAAGACCCACACTTATGGCCCAGGAAAGTAGAATGTAGAGCATCAGGTTCTCTGTGATGTATGAACCTGTGTGCCTTTCTTTAGAGTGATCATCATTTATTATTTTGTAAGTATAAAGTAGGCACTACCAGAACCATAGACATTCCAAATTTGGAGGCAGCTTTTCTGGCAGTATCTGTAATGGAACAAACCTGGCACTGGCTTGGGAGAAGATCTTTTAGCAAATGGTGGTGTTCTGGTCAATACAGTCCTCAAAGGGGCATCTGGGAGTTGTAGTTCAGGTAGCACCATCCTTAGAATTTGCAGGGCCCAGGAGGAAGATAAAATTTGGGTGCTCTGGGGGCCCTACCCAGTGACCCATACTCTTCCCCCATCACCTGCCATCTCAGGGGCACCCTACATTGGGCTCTAAAAGTGGTCCTCCCACTGGGAGGCAGCAGGGGTCCAACACCCTAATCTGGGGGAAAGAAGGGCCACTGAAGGGCCAACTCCTCTGAAATGAAACTGTACTGTCCAGGGCAGTCGCTAGCCCTGAGTTTAGGGCTAAGTGACTGAAAGTCAGATGAGCAGGGACTTAACTGATCGAACACATAATGCTGGGGCTGGAGAGAGGGAGGGAAGACTGTCAGAAGTTTCCAGATTGAGGATGGGCTGGACGTCCTATGCTCTCCTGCTCCAAGAGATTGAGAATGCTGGAGAAGAGAATGAAGGAGTCATGTCCTCTGAACTAGGCCATGGATTTGCCACATTGGGTGTTTTTGCACACACCTTTCTCCTGAATGTTACAGCCTGAACATTCTGTGTGTCTAAATCACTCACCCAGATCTTAAACATCGGGCTCTTTGAACTTCTGCATAGAACTTATCCCAGAACTTCTCTGTGTAAAACGTTCTCCTGGTAAACTGCTTTGCTCCAGGCAGCTGTGGTCACTTGGTTTCCATGGCAGCCAATCACGTCTACAGCTGCGGCTACTTTAGGCTGCCTCAGGGCAGTGTGTGTGTGAAGAATGCATCTGGAACTTACTTGTGGACTTGTAAACCCAGAAGATTGAAAGACCAGCACTTTAAGGTGTGTGTAAAAATGCCCAATATGGTCTAGCTGCCTTTACACCATTAAACCCTTAAATTAGCCAGCACCATTTAAACTGGAATGAAAGGACCTGGGAGAAAGACAGTATATGGGAACACTGTGCAGGGCCAGTACTACCATTAAGCAGCTCAGGCAGCTGCCTAGGGCATCAACTCCTGCTTCCAAACAAGCTGCCCTGCCGCCACCACAGACGGTACGCTCTGTTCTGGATGGGACATGATTTGAAAGGTGCCCTCTTCAACTTGCGGCCCTAATAAGCTCTGCATTGGATCAGGGGATGGGAGAGGCACCCCCTAGGTGACCCCACCCCTGACCCAGCTTCCGCTGCCATCTCTCCTGCTTCCAATCTGGCAATTGCTGTCACTTCTCCTGCAAGTTGAAGGGGTGCCTCTCCCATCCCTGATCCAGCTGGCACCTCCACCACTGGGTCAGCTCTACAGATCAATGGGGGGGTGCGGTCTACCAGTCCCATAGTGCCCAAGAAGCCGGCTGTGCATGTGTGTGTTGTGCGCTAGCTGTGTGCATACAGGGGTTGTGTGTAACATGGGTGTGGGTTGCATGTGAGGTGCACGATTTGTGCACTGGTTGCATGAGGGGTGCATGTGCAGGGCTTTGCAAATATCCTTGTACCGGCCCCAACACTGAGTTTCTAGGAGCCAGCCCTTCTGCCAACAGAGGGAAGTGAGGCATCGTTAGACTGGAAATAATACGCTAGTCCAGAAAAATGAATTTTACAAGAACTATGCGTCAGCGTGTGCATTATTTTGGAGGAAACCGAGGCATGAAGGGAGCAGGGGTGACTCTGTTACAGTATCCTCGTTCCATTGTTTAGTTGCATTTAAAAGTCTAAATGCTGTATGGTTGGTGTAACTCCAGTGGTTCTGCAAAATCCACAGGTGTTGGGTCACATAGGAACACAAACTTATAAAATAGAAAAATGCAAAGACTAATTACCCAATTTGAAAAATTGCATCTTTGTTACTAGAATCAAACCTGAATAAGAACAGCAAGATTCAGACCCAGGATTGTCCCTTAGGCCAGTACAGCAGCCTTTGGGGAGGACTCCACTTGAGAAATTGTTTTCTTCTTCATAGCAGTAATGGGATCCTCTAGCTGCTTAGCCTCAGTCCTAGCATTTAGTGCTGGCATGAATCCCACTGAGGTGGATGAGACTTGCACCAGTCGTAAGGGTTAGCACTGGTGCTAAATGAAAGGAGGATCTCCCTGCTTTTCACAGCTTCTCCCAAGGTAGAAGTTGTGCTGCCTGATTTGCATATCTGGCAGAGATGCTGCAGAAAACAAATCTGACAAAGACTTCACTATGGACCCCTTGATAATTAAAAAGTAATGCCTCTTAATGTTACTTGCTGTGCTTTCTGTGGTGTAATTATGTTAGTAATTTAATCTCTATACAATTTAATTCTTCATTATGCCTTGATAATGTACACACTGTACTTTTTTCTAAGGGTGTAATGTAGTGTGAAGGCACAAGTCAGACAACAAAATGAAATGTCTTCCTCCTCATTTAGAAACATCTTTTTAGCTCCCTCTCTGCTCCTCAGCTACCCTACACTCCAGCCTCTCCTTCCATTTCCCACTCTCTTATTGATAATTTCCTGTATGTCCTACTGTCAGCTCAAATACAACATGCAAAATAATATTAACATGCAAAACAGTGGTGTGATTCACATGCCAGTCTATAACACAGGTTCCTAAGTAATTATTTATGAATTAATTATTATTAGCTAGTGTGGACCCATTTTGAAACAAACATTGGGTATTTTCAGACATTACGAGATCACAGTCAACCACAGTGAACCACGGTCAATCCCACAGCGGGGCCAAAGCACCCTGAACGTCTGTTTCGGGAGCGTCAGATGTTCACCACAGTCAATCCCCACCAGGGGTCAAACATAACCACGCTTCCAGAGCTCTGGCCTGGACCATCTCCGAAAGTGTGGTCAAAGCAATTCCCAATGGGAAACCAGAAAAAGTAACGACTGAACGGCAACCACCGGACGGAATCAAGCAACATGATTCCCAGCCGGGGACAAAGCACACAGCATCGCTGCCAGGCAATGAGCAACACCACAGGCCGGGGAAGGAGATTTAAAGGGCACACAGCAGCAGCCGGGATGAGCTGTGTTTTGGGGTGTTTTTAAATAAGCACCTCCCCACCCATCATGCATGTGGCAAGGCTGCATTGGCACCCTCTGCAACCATACAACATGCATGATGGGTGGGGAGGTGCTTATTTAAAAACACCCCAAAACAAGCAAAGTATATCCAGTATTAAACAAGATTGTGATCCCAGCCACAATCTACCACAGCCCCAGAAATTTGGAAATGTCTCACATGGTATAAGTCAGAGGAGGCCAGACTTACTATACACAAGATCTACCGTGTCTAGGCAACAAACTAGGCTGAACTACTGCTTCAGGTCCCTGCTTCCCAGGAGCACGTCTGGAACAATTGACTTCAGGAGGCATGGCTGGATTATAAAGGATTATGGCCATGCTTCTTGTTTAGCATTGTGATGTCATGGCACTTGGAAGCTATGCTGGAAATGTAATGGACATGAAAGCCCCTTCATGCCACCCCTTTCTGAGCATCATGATGTTGTAGCCTTCAGAAACAGGCATAAGCCGCATTGGAAAAGGATAGGAAAGTCCTTCACCTTGCACTCTTGGGCATGGTTTTGCCTCCACCCAAGGATTGCAGTCTTCAACAATCTATGTTGATCAGCTGTGATCAGGGGTGGCTGGTGGGTTTTGAGGTTGGAGGGGCAGTAAGGCCGGCGGGCTATGGTGGGCGGAGCCAGGGCTACGGTGGGCAGAGCCAGGGCAACGGTGGGTGGAGCAACCCAGTAGCAAGGAGTTCCAAGGGTTATTACATTACTTAAATCAAGCAATTCCAGTTAGGTTAGGCAGGTTATAATCACCTCCTCTGCCAGATTTAAAGCAAGCAGACAACCTTAAACCTCACTTACAAGCAGTTTTAGCAAACACACATAGCAGAGGTTAAGAATACTGTTTCAGAAAGAAGGGACTTGCTGCATGTATGTTGGATGGGCCCCCAATCCCTGCTTCAGAAGTCCCTTCTGAAGCAGTATTCAGAAGTCCCTTCTGAAGCAGTATTCTTGCCCTCTGCTGCGTGTGTGTGTG